>JAHWXV010428017.1:0-12454 GCA_024586415.1 Phrixothrix hirtus
ATATATATATATATATATATATATATATATATATATATATATATATATATATATATAGACATACATACTAACTGCGGCTACCATGATAATAAATATATGATTTGAAAAACAGGTCTTCCTGTTTTGGCGATAAAAGATTAAGCAATTCCACATTGTGAATACTTAAAGAAAACATGCTACTAAAATTATTGGTTGTCCTGTAAAGAAATGTATGCGAAATATAGTGGACACTTTGACAGATCATTGACCTGGTACTCCACCATACAAAGTTGGCCTGCTGAACTTACAAGAGCGAAAACAGGCGTCAAAGGTTGATCCTATATTGATAGATGAGTTTCTGTACTCATTTCTAAAGATATTGATACTGTGCATAATAATTTCGAAAACCGAAGAATGGGGTTTAAAATTATAGCTGATATTTTAAATATTTCCTACGAATGTGTTTTCACAATGGCAAAATATTATGCCAAGTAGATCTCTAAATGCCTGAATTCAAATCGAAAATAACTCATAGTGACAACTTCCAAGAGGATTCCTTGAATACTTTAGATCGCACTGTAACTATAAATGAAATAGGGATCCATAACTACAATCTAGAAACGAAAGAACGATCAAAGGAGCAGAAGCACAAGAAACGAACGTCTTTGCTTCCATTTTTGGGACAAAAATAGAATAATTATGTTAAATTATTTGCAATAGGGTAAAACTTTGACATAAACGCCGGTGCAACATTTCTAAACGCGTGACTTTCTTGCTCGATGTGATCTCGCTGACAAGTCCTTGATTGCGCTGAAGAAAATTGATTAAGTTAAATTGGAATTGATTGCCCCCCTTGTCAGGATATTACCTATTACCAAAGCTTAAAAAGTTGCAAAGAAAATTATCAATGCATGAAGTAGTAACGAGTACTTCGGAGGAATGGTTTTCAGATCAAAAACAAAGAATTTTTGCAGATTCTGAATCAGTTTATGTTGTGCTAAGTATACAGAGTTAAAAGGTGTTCACGTTGAATAACTAAAAATTTATTTTATAGTACAGCAAAGTTAACGCTAAGAGGTTATCAATATCTTCGTGTACCTATAAAAAATTATGAAAAAGTCATCCTAAACTAATTGAAAGTTTAAACGATAACACGTTATAAATCAAATAGAAGCAATTCTCATTGTTGTTTATTCGGGTTCGTGATTTGGATATTTTAATATCTTTATGTTTAGTAGCTAAATTTTTATAAGTTTTTCGGATTTGCAGGAATCATTTTTATATTGTTTTCTTCCAGTTATAATCCACATTATATCATGGTGCGCATAGATGAATCAAGATATAGAGCGCCATTCACGTTGGATAATATGTCAAGTGCGGTTCAAGAGGCTTTGCATGGAAAATCCTTAAGAATTGCTGCTGCCGAACAAAGAGTAAAACATCAGACACTACAAAGATATACCGCAAAGGCACGTAAAGGTCAAAGTAATGATAAAATGAAACCCAACTATGTAGTACGATGTGTTTTTATAGATACTCGTGAAATATCTTTGTGTGATTACATAAAAACGTCTAGCCGAATTAGTTATGGATTAATAACTAAACAGACACAAAAATTAGCGTATAATATGGCTATCAGAAGCAATACTCTTGCTCCTGTAAGCTATATCAAGAATAAAGTAACTATACTTGAATGGTTACGTTCATTTTTGAAAAGACGTAGAAATCTTAGTATATGCTCAACCAGAGGGTTGCAGTTTATCAAGATTAAGATAGTTTAATCCATATAACGTTAACAAGTTTACTGAAAACTGACAGAAAGTTTATTCTCGATATCTTTTGACCATATCAGACGTTAGTATCTATAACATTGATGAAAGTAGTACAACCTCAGTACAGAAACCCAAGACCATTTTGGCAGAAAAAAGCGCGAAGCAACTAAATAGTTGCGCAAGTGGAGAAAGGGAGATTATTATTACAATCTGTGTTATTGTATGTGCAAATGGTGCATTTTTGCTTTCGATCATAGTCTTTTTACGAAAATATTTCAAGGAACATATGACACAGGGAGTCCACTTGGTAGATTAAGTGTCCAAGTGGATAAATGAACCAAGAATTTTTTGTCGATTGTATGAGGCACTTCATCGAGTTTAGCAACAGTTAGATTAAAAATCTTTCCATACTCAGTTGTGACAATCATAAAAGTCATGTTACTTATGATGTTATTCAAATGACAAAAGGTATAATCACACCATCGATCCGTGGTTGGTAATCCATTTTGGTAAACCTACCACAATTTGTCAGATAGCTCAATGTGTAGGGGAGGCATATATGAAATCAGTAAAACCTAAAAATATTCTCTCAAGGAAATGGACATTTTTTTAAATAGGGACATTCCTGAAACAACTCAA
This sequence comes from Phrixothrix hirtus, assembly GCA_024586415.1. NCBI lineage: Eukaryota > Metazoa > Arthropoda > Insecta > Coleoptera > Phengodidae > Phrixothrix > Phrixothrix hirtus. The sequence continues at coordinate 2,391 of JAHWXV010428017.1, forward strand.
CAAGTTTCATCTTCAATTTCAGTTTCATCTCCTCTCACGTGTTTGAAGGATTTCCAAAAGTAGAAAAGAAAAAGAAATCCAAGAAGAACACTATATTAACAGACACACCAACCTTGGATGCGTTAAAACTGGAATCTGTAAATAAAAAACGAACCCTAGAGATCGTGAAGGAGTAATAAAAGGTTTTTCTATTAAAAAAAATTAAGCTGTAGCTAAAGCTGTACATTTATGTTATACCCGATTATTAATCTCTATCAATTCAGTTGAAAATTATTCTCAAATTTCTCATAAGACTATCTTTTGCTCAAAGGATTTAAGTTACCGTCAAAGATAAAACTGAAATAAGCAAAAATTTCACTTATGAACAATTAAAATCATTTGTTGCATAAAATAACACGAACTCAAAAGAATTTCTTATGAATCGTAAAATACATAACTCCTTGTTCATCAATTACATTTCAGCTAGCTCCTAGTTCCATTAAGAAATCGATTCAAATCACTTAAACTAAGTTCAAGCCTGGACTGAAGACCACTAATTGTTCTCCATTAATTAGTTATTAGTCCACTATATTTCAATAGAGTTATTTTAAACGCAAGGAACAGAAACACGTTCGCAAACTGGACAACGTCCGAATTCCCTGTAGGCAAATCTCTCGTCCCCAAAGTTCCGTTATGTTTATAGAATATTCTGCCCTAGACGGCAAACTGTTATGTACGAATAAATTGTAAAGGGGCTTAAATAAGTTGACATAATTAAGCGAAATGATTCTAAACGACTTTTAAATATACTGAAAGGTATAAAATAATGGATTCGACTGTCTAAGCCGTAACAAAATTTTATTTGCCAAGCGCTATAGTAACGCTTTCAGCAATATATAATTTTTTGCATTTTCGGGACTAAAACGCCGCTTTTAGTCACTTGTTTCCATAACTAAAGCGACACTTTTATCTCAAGATATTAAAATTATATTATAGCCACTAAGGAATTAAAATACTTTAAATCCCTCATAAACAATAAATCAATGGCAATAACAAAAATTTACCAACTAAAATTACATGTTGCTGAAAGTGTTACTATAGGCTTTGCAAATAAAATTTAAATAAAATTGTCGTGAAGCAGACATTGGCTACGTCTAAGCGCGTTTGGAGTTCAGCGATGTGCTAAATCTAATTTTGTAGTGCTATATGCCGCATATTAGACGTTAATTTTTATCATTACTAGAACAGCATTTTGTACTAAATTAGACACAGCTAATGGCTATGTCAAATCGTGAAACATACGTTGATAAATCGAATTAATTGTCAATTTTACTTAATTCGGGCATTTTAATTTTAAATTCTTAGGAATTGCAAAAAATAGTGTACATACCGCAGGACTAAAATACTTTTTATAGCCTCCAGAGATTGTTTCGCTCACTGCCGTTCGAAAAATAAACTTTCTCCCTCGGAATTAAAAGAGGCACTTTAGTCCCTTGGTTTATAATATACTATTAACTGGTTAATTTTTGTTATTACCATGGATTTACTTTGTTTACGCGGGATTTAAAGTACTTTAATTCCGTGAGAGACCACAGTAAAATTTTAATCCTGTGAGATTAAAAGTGTTGCTTTAGTCATGGAAACAAGTGTCTAAATGTGGCGTTTTGGTCCTGGAAGTCCACAAATAAAATTAACTACTAGTTGCACTTTTAAAATTAGAATCGCCTACCCTCGCATACCAACTTGTATAAATAAAGTTCAGGTTTCCTTACCGTAAAGTAAAAAGAAACATTTTTTCTTCGTTACATTTCCACTACGGTTGAGAGCTTTTTGGCTGTTCCTAGAATTCGAAATCCGAGCTGCAAACTGGTTCGCTCTTTCATTACTAAAATAATGAGTGTTAGTTGGAAACGTCAACACCCGGTATCAGGTTTGAACCTGCTTAACTGGTTCAAAGCAGATATGAACTAATTTAAAGTTTTGGTGGATACACATCTTAAGATATAGTTGGCAACGGTCATTCAAGTAAATTTTGAAACCGTTTTCCATTAGATCACAATTCTTCCATGAGCCCCATTAAATCACACTCCTGATTCCACGGATCTACTCATGACCTCCTTCAATTTTTTCTTCATCCTAAAAATTAGTAATAAGTACAATAGAAGCATATCGTTATCTCAATTAAAACCATCTTGAATACTGAAGTAAATTAGTTATCGCATTGTCTTACTCTGAACAGTGATCGCGAGACGCCAAACGTAATGTTTTGTCACATCATGTCTGCTTATATTAGGAACCGCTTTCAGCTGTCTCATTAAACAATTTATAAGTACTGTACATCGCTCTTGGGGCCTTTAAACGAATGTCGAATATTTCATTGCTCTATTCGATATGTATATCTAATATTGCTTTGAACACTATCTTCCGCAAACATTATACCATGAGAAACAAATCCATTGTTTTTGCTATTAATTCGCGCTTTTTATATTAAAACTTAAAAGTCAATATTAATTGTCGAATGGATTGGTGGTACTTTCACTGAACAGCATTCGCTAACAATTTTTTTCTTTAAATTAACGATAATCGTGTGATGACAGAATAATGTCTTTTTAATTACTAGTGTTAGAGTTACACCTTTTACTCTTGTTGTATATCCTTTTTATGAATTCATCGAAATAACTTGTTAATGATTAAGAGCAAATTAATTGGTTTTCTTTTTTTTTATTCCATATAACTAAAGCGTCATAGTTTTAATAACTATAATAGTAAAATAATGTTTACTTTTGGATGGTTTGGTAATGTTACTTTTCGAGAAGCAAATATCTATTCTGACATATCACGTTCTGTTTAATTTAAATTTAACGTGCTGTGTTTACATGACTCCGGTTCAAGCACATTACAATATATATTTTATATTTATTTTTAGATTACTGTACGATATCTGCATACAAAGTTTAAAGATACATATTAAAAATTTTCGTTTACCTTTCTTTAAATATTTTTAGAGTTAGTTCATTTCTTTAACAATACATAGTGTTTCTATATATGGGTTTGAGCATAAAATCTGCAAGATTGGTCAGTTTAAATTGCAAAATTATTCAGAATATGAATTGCATTAGCAAGAGTAAAAGCAACTTGATATGGTTTTTACATTTAGCATGAACTATCGCTTAATAAGTGTTTATATTTTCCATTTATCTTAATTAATCTATAATTTCCTTTTTAGAGTATTTAAATTACATATGGCAGTTGAAAACAACTCAACCATTAATGATTGCTTTTTTTACTACCTTTATATAGTTGTAACTAATTTAGTTCCACAAAATTCTCACTATTAGTTATTAGCTTCAATTAATAAATAAATTATGATATTATTTACACTAGTTTTCTTCTTTCGTGCTTTAAAGAGAACGGTAACTTTTAAAAAAAGTGCTACATTACTGATGTAAAGAAAATAACCTGATTACTTATTATATAAACTTTTATTTGTAAACATTAGAAACATTAAGAAGTTATGATCAAAAATGTCTTTACGATAAGCCTGGTCTAATGTATAGTTTTAAAAATAAATTACTTGTTTACAAAGGGTAGGTTGTTCGTACCCTTTAATGTAACACTTAGTCTGATTAGAACTTACATCACAGAGACTAGATTGGGGGTATACTTTCTTGAAAAATTTAGATAGGAAAATACCTTAATTTGTAAAACTAAAAAGTTTGTTAAAGAACATTTAATAGTAAAGTAGCAAATCTGAAAAGGAGTTCCATAAAAATTCACTGTAAGTGCCGCCATTCAAGTGAGCAAGAATTTTATATGGACCAAGCAATTCGTAACCAATTATCTAACAATAGATGTTAGATGTTTATAGAAAATTTACTTTGATGCCGTTTCGATGCAATTGCATGAGGATTAGCATAAGACCACAATTTCAAGAATTGTGACGATTGAGAACCCCATCTCTTGTAAATGCAACTTTGTCTGAAAACCTACATCCAATTCCAGCTTTCTGAAATATTATCAGCAAAATTGAATTCTTCCATCATTATCTTGTGTCTGTAATTCTTGCACTTGTCGATAACGAAAGGGGCGAAGTAGCTGCCGATTAGCAGTGCTGGATGCAAAACATTACGCAAAAGCTTTTTATCCTGTTTAAAATTTGATCTTCTAATTGAAGGTTTCTTCGAAGAATAGCACCTCAATTACGATCACTGGCTTTACATTACTGCGAACTATAGCAAGAAATGTTTCATCACACAGTACCGATAATTCGAGTATTTTTGTAGCATTAACGTCAGCCTTTCCCAATGCTAAATGCATGTCTGCAGAATACTCCTGATGAATCGGACTTGCGTAGAGTATCATTAATCGAAGTGAACAATAACCTTTAATCCGCGTCGGAAGCTGAGCAAGTGCATATAAGCTTTTTTGATGGTAGTGGCGTCATCTACAACTTCCGTCATTTTCAGAACACTTTTACTGGATATCTTGTAGATCATGACAATTGGCGTAACATGCGTTCCAGAAATTGAAAAAATACAGTTAAATTAAAAGTGTAGACTTTTAAATGTGACTACTAATTATAATAGTATAGTTTAGAATCGTATAAAAAATATTCGCGATGCATAACTAAACGGCATGGCACGGTGCGGCGCTATCACTACATAACTGAAAATACGTGTAACCAAATTCTAATGGTTGCACCGGTTTGGGAACATTATCACACAAATTAATGCTCATGTAAGATCTAATAGAGATAATATTCCGTTGTTTTAAATAAATGAATCAGTTAAGGTCGTATTTTAAAATACCTCAAAATTAATATTTCATTAATAATAAGCATTAAAGCCTATATTATTTTAACAATATAATGTTAAATAAACAATAATTTTGTAAACTATTAAAATGGATAAATCGAATTGTAAACCTTGAACGTGACTTTGTACCTTTAATCACACTTAACACTCGAAAATATACCTTTAAGAAATGTTGACCTTAGGCGGACTTTACTAAGAAATAAATTGAGTATACAAGCAGTTGAGAACTTAATTCTGATTAGCAGTAAGGAGATTTATATGCATTCTGCAATAAAATTAAATACCAGAAGTTAATAACGTAAACGAAATGTTTTCTTTAACGTAGCAGCCATTTTATTTTTTTTAATCAACAAATCGCATATTTTTTGATATGAAAGGTAAATATTCAAATTTTCGCCTGGTAGCCTTTTAAAAGGACCGGTTAACCTTGCTAAATATAAAAGCACATATTACTAAACAATGTAGGTCAAAAGTTCCTACCCATTATTTAAATAAATGGCAACACATCAACAAGTATACCAAATTCACCTACGTTAATTTCTTAAAATTGGAAGAATATCATATTACTTAGATCTTTCAGAAATTCCTATTAAAATTGCAAAAGAACCATCAAATAACTGTTTCTAAACATTTCAACAAAAACTAATTGTGGTCATGAGTGAACAGTAACCAAATGTTAAACGTTGAAAATCAAAAGTTAAAGGAAACTTTCAAAAATTAAACATGAAACATTATTTGTAAAGCTAACCTTAATAAATTAAGATGAAATTCCCTGTTTAAAAAAATTAACAATCACAATGAAGTAATTTTGATGGTATGGTTAACTTTGCCTTCCACCACAATATATAATATATAAATATATATTTTCTGTTTACCATCTATCAGTAAAATTTATTTCTTTAATAAAACATTAGATCAGGTTTTTTTAATAAAAAATATTTTGAAATAGCAATACTATTGCAATCGTTAACAATCTTACTATTCAAAGAAATTACTACATGCTAACTGTTAAAGAAATACTACCACCTCATATTTTTAGTAACTTTAATAATACAACTAAACGCGGTTACTCCAAATTTTATAATAAAATAAAACAAATAATATTAACAAAATAACAAACTTAAAAAATGCACAACTTAATAATTTTCAACTAAATCAATACAAATTAACATTTTGAAAGCCAATCTAATAAATTTATTATTCATGTAACTAATAAATAAAATCCTTTTATAGTACAAAATATTTTAGGCATGGTTCCAAAATTTTCACTTCCTATTACATCCAAAAATATTTTATTAGTTCGACTACTAAGCGGTGTTGAATTAATACTTGATTTAGTTCAAGAAATTGATAAAGATTTTCATAGAAATGAAGTATCTTTTCTATTAAAAAAAATTTTAAAACGCCAAAATTACTGTAAACCACAACTACTGATAGCTGCCACTACAGTTAAAAACACTTACATGAAAATATCTTCTGACAAGGTAATGCCACAGTTATTATGTGTAAATCTGAATACAATCACAAAGTTGAATATTGCTTCTAAATAATACATACATTCGTATGCAAAGATCTCAATAAACATCCAACTCATTGATTTGGAAGGAAGACCAATCTTTTAATTAAAACACTTAAATAAAAATATGTCACTAATGAAGTTTATCAAAATCTTATTATTCATAATTCAGCTCCACCTAAAGTATTTATCTTCAATTCTTCAAGCTCCTTTTAACTGTTTTAATCCTTATCGACCAACAAATACCTTTGATTTTGTCGATAAAATTAGTAGTTGTGCAGTAAACACTAGTAATAGGCTGGCTTCTTTTGATGCTGTTAACCTATTTACAAACGTTCCTATTGATTTAGTTCTTAAAATTGTCATATAATTCAAGAACATACTAAGATATCTAATTTTTTTTATTGAAATTCCTTTTTGGATCTTCAATTCTGCTTACTTTACGTATAACAATAAATTTTATCGGCAAACATCTAGTACACCAATGGGTCCTTCATTATCACCTATTATTGTAGATGTTATTATGACCCATATTATGTTATTTCAAATACCAGTTTTAACTTTGATGTTAATGTGAATATATTGATGAAACTTTAAAAATTTTCAATTCCTTTAACAATAAAACTAGATTTCCCTGTAAAACTGAATACAGCAATCAATTTAGTTTTTCTGATATCCTTATAATTAAAACAGATACGCAACTTAAACTTACATGGTATCGTAAATCATATAATTCTAACAGGTTCCTTAATTATTTTTCATTCTGTCGTAAAATATATGAAGTAAATACAATTGAAAGTTTAAAAATCGAATTGCCAAATTTTATTATCAATAATGTTAACAAATACTTCTGCTAAAATAGGGGATAGAAGGCTGGCCATAAAAAGACCTTTTCCATGTTTATATATCTTTTACAAGATAAAAAAGCATATTACATCAAAAAGAAAGGTCATTGTCTACAATTCTTGAAAACCATAACAAACCAAAAATCGGTGGTTATTTAAATGCATTTATTGTATTGTGTTCATGAGCGGTTTTATATTTGTAAAGGTAATAGTTGTTGTATTGTGTTTATAAATGGTTTTGTATTCGTAAGGATAACAGTTGATTTGTAATTAGCTTTATCCATAATGATAAAATTAATCAACTATTAAATTTTATTTATAGTCAATGTGACGTTTGAAACAATTGTTTGAAGAGATATATTCGTAAACTATGCAACTCAGTTGACAATTTTTATAATTTTATTTTGTAAACTGGAGACAGAATCAAATCCAATTTATCTAGATTTGCCAATAACAATAATTTCACTCATTGATTTATTGCCAATGATTGCACAGTGACCTTTACCAACCTATACCAAAGTAAAATGTTGCATTTATTTTTAATTAACTTAGCTACATTATTTTCAAGAAAATATCTATTTTTGTTGCTTTATTGGGAGTTTATATAGGATATATGTCATATAAACAATAAATAATAGCTGAAAATATAACAGACACAGAGCACCTTCATTCGGAATACATTGAAGCTTGTACAGACGCTCAGGTTGCCTAATCAGTGGGTTTTCATGGTTTCCAAGTCTATGCAATTGAATCGTAAGGTACAGATGCAGAACATTTGTACTGTACACGCCGTAAAACATCACTACAGCCTTTATAATTTCTAATTTATCGTACCAATTTGAGTAAATGTTTGTTTAAATAAAAGTGCGTGAACTACATTTTATAAACTGAAATTAGAAGCTTTTGAATATATCATATTCGATTTAGTTTTCTGTGCAAGCCTAGGCCGTACACACCAGCTAAATACGTAGCCTGAGCTTGTGAAGGAATATCTAAAAGACAGAATTCATCTAAGACAAAGTATAGATATTCAGTTCAAAAGTTTGTTCTTATTTCAATTTTTGTAACGAAAGATAAGTGATGCAAATAATGTAACAGAATAATAATCTTTAATTGAAACACTGATCTTTAAACTGTTGAGAATTAAAATTAATTTTAGATGAACACGAGGATTCATAATTATTTAATCTCATTTTAACCCTTCAGGAGGTCGGAGTTGATCTGAGAAATACATTTATATTTTATATTCAAATATCTCAGTCTATATACACTAAAAAGTTTATCGCATGTAGTGTGCTATGCATGCGACTACCTTTTGTCTAATTGAATTCTAGTTTTACCCTCAGTATGTTTTGCACTATGCATGAGGGCAGACGTTTCGTAACATCACTGACTTGTATCAGTGAGATATTGCGACTACTCCCGTTGGTGCCCGCAATTTTGGCGTTCTTTTAGCAATTATCTGTTTTAATTAATTGACAATTAATTGGTGTTAGTTTTAGTTACTTAGTATCACTTTGTTTTGAGCTACGGATGAGTATAGATGTTTCGCATCATTTTTAATTTGTGTTTATGAAATATAGTGACCACTGTCGTTTGTATATGCACTTTTGGCGTTCTTTAGGCATTTAAATGTGCAAAAGCAATAAGAAACTTGCAACGTAAGAAATCCTAGAGCTAGTTGAAGTACTGCCACGATACCTATTATAGTCGGACAGAGTAAATGACAAATTTGAAAATGAAAATGAAATTTATATAGAATTTAATGGTTTTGTGGAAATACGTGACAAAAATTCCGGTGTGGAAATATCGAATATTGCTTGGCTAGGGACAAAAAAAGCGAAGGGACAAAGGTTGACGACACATCAATTGGTAAGAAAGCAACCACAAAATAGTTTTAAAGCATGCGACTAATTTTTTTTGATGAAATTGTTTCAATTTCTACTAGATATTGTAGGGCTAGAAATGATAAAGAAATTGACAAAATACAGTTGAAGGCTTTCTTGGGTTATTGTATTTACCAGGACTTTATCGTAATAATGACTAAATTTAGAAAATTTGTGTGCAACTGATGCAAGTAGAATAGAATCTATAAGGTTTACAAAGTTTTTAGTACAATTCAAATTTATACAAGGTCCTATAATATCTGATGACAAATCAAATCATCAAGAGCGTGAGAAACTTGCCAGACTGGCAGCTGTAAGAGGAATCTTTACTTCGTAGAAAAGTTTAAATTATTCCATTCGATGGAACAAAATGTATGAAAATATTAGAAAATCTCAAAATGTGAATAAAGTATTATTTTAGGTATAGGGAAACTTGATACCATTTGAAAGAGAAAAATATCTGCATCTACTGGCATCAAATAATATGGGATAGTCTATTTAAAATAAAGAAGTTGTCGACCTTTGAATGTTTTATTATTTAACATAAAAGTGAATTATTGACAAAGAAATTTGCAATTTTAGGCAATCTAGAAGATAGTAATGACTTTTAGCTATCTACAGCCCTATTTAGGTCTTACAAATACGAATATGTTAGAAAGATATGATTGTTTTAGTATGTCACTACAACTGTCAAATAATTCGAAAATTTCAAGATATTATATATTATATATTATTTATAAAAATTAACGCGCAAAATCCAAAATTGAAATAAAATGAGGTTTTTTCCATTTGAAGAATACCATTATTACCAATCCCGCTTTTGTGGAATTGTGACACGAGCTGTATACATGAAAATACTTTTATGTTGTAGTACTTTAGAAACAGTTAAGTTTTGTTTAACATTCTTTTTTCTCAAGTTAATGTTTATATATATATATTTAATATTAATTTCAACCATATGATATATTTATTCTAATTACCTGATAATTAAAATATATATATATATATATATATATATATATAT
>JAHWXV010428041.1:0-28657 GCA_024586415.1 Phrixothrix hirtus
GCCAAAAGTTTTACCTCTCAAATAAGGCTGCGACCTTTTACTTTTATATGTATTTCTACAAATCGTCTTCTTTTTGTTAGGAAAAGCAAAAACTATTCTTTGAGAAAAAATAGTACCATTGAAGTAATTGAAGTTATGAGAAGAAAATCAAAATTTTAGTCAGACTACTATACAACGGATTTTGTTTGGACAAATATTAGATACATGAAAAAATTAAAAATAGTTTTGTTAGCTTCCACTTCACAGAAAGATAACTAATAATAGCAACAATGGGACTATTGAATATTAATCTGGAGTCAGGATTTTCAAGAAATAAAGTCAGAAAGAAATATAATGGAAGGCAGAGCCCTAGGAAAATTAAATAAGCCATAGGAATCGATATGTCGGGAATTAAGTGCAAAGTGAAGAAAATATATGTAAAAATAGAAAGCGTATCTAAAAGGAGGCTTCCCTTGGTTCCAGGGACAAAGAGTTTGTAGCGATCAATTTCCGGGGGATATTCTGGCTCAGGGTGACGAGTAGCAATTCTTCGGAGTATTGATACTCCTCAGGAGAATTGGCTGTAAGGCGCTGTGAGGACGAGTATTCCTTTGGGTCTCTACTCTACGCCGGTGAAAAACCTATAGGGTTGAGTTAAAGGTACACTTCCGTAGATTTAAAAGCGGGAGAAAATGCGTTTTCTCCTTGGAAGAATTGAAGAGCCCCTACTAGCTGCATTTTCCCGTCAAATCTTGCAGGGATAATAGGATCCTCTAAAGACCGGCTGTTCGAAGAATATACCACTAGAAGAGTTTCACTCCGAAATGATTTGACTTCATGTACCCCGCTGCGGTAGATGTCAATATTGGGTTGACTGCGAATTTCGCATCTGAGTACAAATGGAGGATGCCGTGATGATTAAGTTCCCTCTGTACGCGTTCGTTCTTCTATAGGAAGGAAAAGGATAGCTTATGTTTTGCTATAATATATTTTTAGGAAAATAAGACAAATGGTATGAAAAATTTATATTCTTCCTAATTAAAATGTTAATATTTGCAAATAAAGTATCTCTCATAGTAGAGCAGCTAAAAATTAGAAAAAACATTGCACTTTTTCAATTAATAAACATTTTTAAACTTGTGTGGGTAAAATTTTTGACTTTGTAAAAGGCAAAGGTAAAAACTTGTCTACAAGAGGTACAACATGGAAAATTTTCCCTTTTTTTCGGATGTACTCTAGCTGATATCAGAAATCAGAGTGATAAAATCTTTCTAATTTTTTAGCAAAGTTGTATCGGATTAAAGAAAAACTGTTTTTATAGATATGTTAATTTGGAGAAATAATGCGATCTCGTTAACTATCAAACCTAAACCTTTGAAGGCAAGTTGCCGCACACTGTCAGTAATCTTCTTTTTAAATCTAATACCGTCAACTTAAATATCACGTTGATAAGTTTTACGTTACCTACATTTACATTCTGTATTTTTGACCTTTGTCACGCAGTGTTTGATATATTTCATTAACTACCGTTAGAGACTAATGTATTTGGCTATTACCGTGAAACAATAGTAAGTAACTGAAATACCGCAAAAGTTGTCAAAAATATAAAGTAGTAGTTAAATAATAGAAATTTACTGTGATCTTTTATTAAGCGTTGCAGTACTGTGAGCTCTCGATATTCATATCTAGGTGCATATTGTTGTATAATTGAGTGTTAAATGCAATGACTCGCTGAAATAATAATCAATTTATACTCCGGAGGAAATCTCTCCTGACCCTTGTTTTAGTCAGTTCATTTGCTTGTCCTTACTGTTTAAAAATTGTTTAGACATGTATATTTATCCTGTGTATAACGCGGATGCAATTCCTATTTTATAAATGATGTTACGTTAACAGTACGGAATTAAGTAAAAATGGTTTGTTTGACAATTCTTATATCTTGCCAGAAATTAATCAATACGATTTCCGCCTATAAATTTAATTAATAGTCATGTATATACAGGGTGGCTTACATAAGAATTCTATCATTGCTTTAATATTATTATAGCATTCAGCCGTAATAAGTACCGCCTATAAATAAGAGTTAATTTTTATCACATGTATATAGGGTGGACCCCATTTCCAATCGCTCTCAACGACAACTTAATTGCACTTAGCATGTCAGCATACTTTAAGCCTTCAACCTGACGAATTGAATTTTGCCTTGTATTACGACTTGATGCTATGCAGCTTGATTTATTAGCCTTCATACAAATTTTGGCAACGGAAAGTATATGTCATTTTAAGAAAAACATGTTATATAGACACATGCTCGCAATCTTCTCATTTTTGAAAACAATTTTTCTTAATCTTAAAAACGCTATATGTATTTTTTCGATTATTGGCACACGTAAGGTACAACATCGCGTTTTTTCATCACTGCGGATTTTATTTACTTTTGCCACTGGTTCCCCGAATACAACAACTTTTAACATAACTCCAAACAACGAAAAATCTAATTGCCGTGACTTAACGTAACAATCGATAATAAATGTTTACTTTTATCTGCTCACATAAACTTTGTATTTGAAATGTTACGTCTTCCAATGAAGAATATTCAGACATTATTTTTATCTATAGTTTGTGCAATGGGGTCAGGCAACGACAGAATACTGAATTACTTATCCTGATAGACGTCAACCCGCACATGCCGCGTTCATCGCAACATTTAGAAGATTGTGCACAACTGCGACTGTCGCCCGTCAAAAATCCATTCGTCCACATGAGTTAAATGTTCAAAATTAAGAAAATATTATCGGTGCTGTAATGGAAAATCCCCAAATTACCACCATTAATCGTGAAATGCTGCACCCTTATTGTCGACAGAACGTTAGCATTGCATTCTGAAGATGCTCACCAGCGATTACAGTTTTGTCACTGGTTTTTACAACAACACGCACAAGGTAATAATTGATTTGCTACTGATTTATGGACAGACGAATGTACTTTCTCCAGAGACGGAATTAGTAATTTTTACAATTGCCGTTTTGGTCCCTGAACAATCCACATGTGGCTAGATCGTGTCGCTTTCAGCAGAGATTTATAAAAATTTGGGGCAGGTTATTTAATAACATATTACTGCTATTACATGTATTTAATTGGCTAATTAATGCAGAGATGTATCATGAATTCTTAGACAACACATTATATGATTTTTTGGAAACTATCCCACTTCATCTTAGACAACTTATATGGTATCATGAGGATAGTAATCCACCTCACTGAGGAAGACGACCGACTTAGTGGCTAAATACTTATTTCCAAAACAAATGGAACGGTTCCGGTATCATGCTTACCTAGATCTCCGGATCTAAATCCTTGTAATTTTTGTTTAAAGGGTCACTTGAAGCAACTAGTGTATGAAATTGAAATAACTGATCGTATTCAATTAATTTAGATGATTCAAGAAGGTGCAACCAACATCAGAAAACAAATTTCTTAAGAGCGAGTTATGTATTGACGTAGGTGGACAATATTTTGTACATTTATTGCAATTTGCTTTCTAATATTATAAAAATAAATAATTTTTTACTATTGAATTATTGATCTTAGAGATATTAAGAAAAAACGAATTTATTTAAAAAATTCAACACCCTGTATCTCAAAAATAAAAAAGTTGTGGACATACAATTGTATGATGTTTTTTGTACTGACGTAATTTTCGTTGCCAAAGTTTGTAAGGAAGCCAATAAATCATTCTGTATACGAGAACCCGTAAAGTACCTCGCTCGACGCATAGTATTTACTTTCAGCTTATTTATCTACCGTAACTGCATACCGAAGGAGCGTTCTCTGTTCACTCTTAAGGTAAAACCAAATATACACAGTGTTCCCAAATATCGCTTTAGCAGTAAAACAAAGTCAGTGGCGCCCCAATTTCCCAAATGAGAATCTTATAGAGTTCAAACGTTTATTTACCATCGACCCACGACCTTTTCTTCACTGTAGCTGGATGTTAACGTTTTGAATTCCTCGATGATAGATTATCCGTGTTTTAATCTTAAATCGACGCCTAACGCTAGATGGATAGGGTACATTTTTCCTGGTCTAGTCTCGGATCATTTTTGATCGAACTTTATAATATTTTTTATTAATTAATGAAGAAAGAACTAGTTCTACTCATTCAATTATTTGTATCCCTTTATTTCATGGTTATCAAATGTTCTAACAATATTTCAAAAGAAAGTGTACTGGTAGTAAGATGAATCACGCCCTATGAACTAAATTTTGAAGATAACCAAATGCATAAGTTCAAAGAGAATCTAGTAGATGCAAATGTTCGAATAAAAATTGAAAATTAGATTAAAACGCCAAAAAACGTATTTAATGGATCGGATAAAGTCAAAATTTCTAGAATAATAATATCGACTACAGGTCACGGTATTTCAGTTTGCATTTTAAAGAAATATTATTACCACCGTTGGAAAAGGCAAGACTGGAATAAAAAGCATAACAAGTTGTTAATTTTTCTCATTTGGACAAAACATTTGCCTTATGTTTAGTAGAATCAGAGTCAATTTCTATGAAAGACCATGCAGCGTAAATTTTCCTCCAGCTCAACCTACTATTTACTCAAAATCCAGATATATCAGAAAGCTTCCGATTAGAACATAAAAGAACTATAGGAAAAGGTAGCTCATGAGAATAGAAAAAATCTTAATTTCACATAACTAGCAATTAAATAAATGCTTTTCGAGGATATTTTTGACCAAAACAAGAAAAACTCAAAACGTAATGGTTTTGGTCCTTTAATTCCAAAATTCGTAGTAAACTAATAATTTTTTATTATTCGCAATCTTCAATTTTGCTCAATCCTTTTAACTAAATTGTGAATAGCGAAATAAAAACAAGCCATCACAATAACGAATAAATCTAAAGTGTAATTGAAAAAAAATCATAAACTATCTAAATAACTATTTCCTTCTTCTATCGCCCTTGTCTATTCTAGTTTTCCCTGATAAATTTATTGGTTTACATAGTGTTCAAATATTTTTGCCTTCGCTACGTTTTAGTGTTCCTATGTATTAAATTGCCTGCATTGTAATTCAAGAAAATAATTCCATGCTTAAGGTTTCCTGGATGATTGCGTCTAATTATTTCATGTAGTCCCTTTCAATTTTACCAGAAAAGGTTCTTCATGGTTAAGAGAAAAATGTCAGAATCGCCCTGCTTGCATAGAGTTATGCCTTGTACTTCCTTATGGGCGATGAATTTGGTTGTTTCAGTTGTATGGATAACAACTTACTAGGAGATTTCATGCATCGCCACCAGCAACAATTAGGTGGACAAACTCGTACTTTATGAGATGTTACAAGAGTAGAAGGTGGGGAATCCCTTCAGAACCAAACTTGGAATAATGGAAATTTGTCTAATGGACGCAAAACGATCTTTTATAATCAGATCTTCTACACAAGTCATAGTTGATGCTGTAAGTATTGCACTAGGTCCTGCTTTATCTGTCGTTTGTGTTTTTATTTATCAGTTTTCTACACCATTCCATTGTGGTTGGAGTGAAGCAAATGCATTTGCAAAAACTGCTAGAATTCGTACATAAATTTAAAATGATTGAACACCTTCAGGAGATAAAAATTGAATAAACAAATGTTGTTTTTGCTTTAATGGATTTTCAGTAACAAACAACATTGTTATTGATTGATATCGGCACTACGAGGAACTACGATAAACGTTAAATGTATTATTAGCTTTCAAAGATGATTTGGTCAATCCGTGTAGTTTTACAAACACTTTTGCATTTACGATTTTATTGTATCCATTTCCGCTTTTAAGGAGATAAAGATGAATTAGTAACTTTCATGTAGAAAGCAGGAGAACTCCAAATGCACTTTGTATCGCCGAATTTGACAGTTTCCTGATACTACAACAAAGATACCGGTGAAACGAGATCTATTTAAATTTCATGTAGCAGAAATTTTTTATTTTAACCTTCTTTAAAGTGTTAAATGGGCCAAAAGTGTTTAGAAGTAGCTTTCTTGGCGCGCACATTTAGGCGTCGAATTGTAAACGGACGTATGTCTATTTAACAATGTATGACTTTTAAATGTCCTCATTTGTATTAAATAAGTAAGGTCAGTGAAGTTAGCACGCCTATCAAAGGCATTAAGGAGAACTTTTCAGCCAATCGTTAGTACTTCGTTAGTGCCTCATTAAAACAATTTGCCACACCAAGTGTTTTCAAAAAAACGGCAACTCCAAATGGCGCGCTAATTTCATACTTCACTGAAAGCACTAATGAAATTTTTTCAGCCAATCGTTAGTGCTTCTTAGTGTCTCATTAAAAAAATTTGCCACACCAAGCGTTTTCGAAAAAACGACAATTCAAAATGGCGTGCTAACTTCACGCTTCGTTGAAAGCACTAACAAAATGTTTTCAGCCAATCGTTAGTACTTGTTAGTGCCTCATTAAAAAAATTTTCCACACCAAACGTTTTCGGAAAAAGGACAATTCAAAATGGTGTGCTAACTTCATGCTACATTGAGAGCACTAACGAATATTTGTATGCTAGTTGTTGGTGCTTCGTTAGTGTAATAAAAGTATGAAAATACGTGTTTTTTCTCTGTGCTATAAAACTTAAAGTTTTGAATAAAGATCAATTAAGAAAGATAAGCATTTAGATATATATTTAAAATAGACTAAATAAATAAACAATAAAAATAATTACACTTAAATGGTGTTCATTAACGGTCACCCATCAAATTATTAATCACACGCGGCCCTACTTAACTCTTTAGCTACCCTCAATTACTCGATTCGCGCAATTTCCCAGAGAAACTGATTTGTATATATGAAAGGATTCCAAAGGCCTAAGAAACGTAGTAAGTTTAAAGAAAATCATCATAACGTTTTCGAGAAAATCGCGAAAAACGAAAATAATATGAATAAAATGGCACTTTCGGTTATCCAATTTTAACGAAAATCTTGCTGTCGAATGCTATAAATATCGGAACTAAACATATTTATTTCTACTAAAAACTGGATATCAAAAATTCTATGATAAATATCTCAATTGGCTTAACTTTTGTTAATAAACCTATTTAAAAAAAATAATATACATAAAATCTGGTACAAGACCGTTATCAAACTTATCCAAATTTTAAATTTAATTTTAAATTCCATAGATTTTTAATGGAAAACACTATTTCGGGTCTCATAACTTCAAAAGTAGTGTTTTTAAAAATTAGACAGCGCGTGTGGGTGTATATGTATTTATTATAAAAATAATACAAAAACAAGAAGTTGTAAAAAACTAAACTTTCATATTTAAGCCACCTTTTAATTTTTATCAAAATCGGATAATCGGAAGTTCCACTACATGCACGTTATTTTTCGGTATTTTGGGATTAACTTGAAAATTGCTGTTACGATTTTCCTTCACCAGATCTCTTAGGTACTAAGAAGCACTAACGAAAGACTAACGATTGGCTGAAAAAATTTCGTTAGTGCTTTTAACAAAGCGTGAGGTTAGCACGCCATTTTAAATTGTCGTTTTTTCGAAAACGCTTGGTGTGAGAAATTTTTTTAATGAGTCATTACGAAGTACTAACGATTAGCTGAAAATTTTTGTTAGTGCTTTCAACGAAGCGTGAAGTTACCACACCATCTTGAATTATCGTTTTTTCGAAAAAGCTTTGTGTGGCAAATTATTTTAATGAGGCACTAAGAAGGACTAACGAAGCACTAACGATTGGCTGAAAAGTTTTCGTTAGTGCCTCTGGTAGGCGTGCTAACGTCACGAACCCAAATAAGTAGCATAACGCCTAACAAAGCGTGCCTAAGTGTCCCTTACTGATGTATTAAAATTGTTTCATTTAGTGCATCATTTATAAAATATTAATATCGTAGTATTCTGTTGCGTAACTTAATATGAAATTTCTTTTAAATTGCTTTCAGTGCCTTTAAAAAGCAAAGATCCTACTCGTAATGAATTTTATTAATATTCAGGTACTCCGCGTCGGATTAATATAGTTCGTGACGTTCAAAACATACTTCCTGGAAATTAGTGAAAACCAACACCGACTTACTACTTCGGTATAGAGAGACAAAAGTATTTCGAGTTTATCGAAGTGTTACAGAATCCGTCAGAAACTATCACATCACTGTCAAGTGGGCGCATTTGATGTTCTAGTAGAATTTAATGCTTTCCGGCGTTCAATTTTGCAGTAACTAATTCATTCAGTGGCATTTTTTCGACATTAAAGATATAGCTGTATTCTGTGCCAATATTTAAATTGCACAAAATTTGTTATAGAATAATTTTAAATATGCCATATTACTTTTCTTCTAAAAGCAGTAAAAGTCTGTTATTACTATTTTAATTATTTAATTAATTAAATTTCAAAACACTTGAAAATTCCAGGTACCCTTTCTGCAGTAACAGAAACTCTCACGTGGCTTAGAAAATAAAGCAACAGATGCATGGCGTATAAAATGGCAATCAAAAGGAATTAGGTTATATAAATCTTCAGAATTAGATACTCGTATATTAATTTCATTTACATTTATTGCAGAACAGATTGTCAATATTGCTGTATAGTTTTCGAGGGCGGAGCGACCTACTGACGATTTTTTAAAGCACTAGAACATTTCTGAACTGTTTTCTGTTACGACTTTTTATTTATCTGAGTACTAGAATTCATAAAAT
Source organism: Phrixothrix hirtus (assembly GCA_024586415.1). Classification (NCBI taxonomy): domain Eukaryota; kingdom Metazoa; phylum Arthropoda; class Insecta; order Coleoptera; family Phengodidae; genus Phrixothrix; species Phrixothrix hirtus. The sequence goes on from JAHWXV010428041.1 coordinate 8,679, forward strand.
GTTAATAGGTACAATTTTTTTAAATTTAAATCTGTAAAAAATCTTTCTCATACCGTATAACATTCAAAAGGGGCAACTGTCATTTTTAAATTTCAATGCTTCCCTCCATTTTTTGACAATTACCATCACCAACATTTGAAAAGTTGCACAATTCAAAGTTTCCACCAAATTTGCTTTCAATTTGTACGAATGACACCGTCCTTGTGAAAAAATTCGAATCCGACGATGCAATACAAGACCTACCACATTTGTGCAAGTGTTACTCAAGTCACACAGTCCACGGCAACTGCAACTTTTGCAAAATATAATTTAGTATATTATGACAAATAATTTAGATCTCTGAAAATGTTTAACCACTTCGAGCATCGTGAATTCATTGATGCAAACCGTCTGCACCTCAGTAAATACATAACTAATCAGAATCTGAGAAAATGAACCCTCAAGTTGTTTTTTGACAATGGAAATGGCGACGAAGTTATGATTCGAGGGGTTAACATTTCTTTATTTAACTGTACACAAGAATTCCTCATACAAAGAATTCCTCGAGAATTCCCGAGAATTTCTCGAGAATTCTTTGAGAATTCCCGAACATTTCTTGAGAATTCCTCGAGAATTCCTGGTGGAATGTACACAAGAATTCGCAATAGGTTTACCCCTCGTTACGATTGTTTGCTTCCACTATATTAATTAATTAATTAACTTAATTGGAGTAAGCGTGACTGGTTATTAATCGAAGGAAACATCCAGTAAATGGTGCCTTTATAGTGAATATAAAAAATTGTTTACTACTTGTCAAGTGAAACTCACAACGGTCAATGACTTGACCTTGTCTTTAAAGCTTGTCTGTCTTTGGATCTTATATTATTGAAAATTACTTAACTAATTGGGATCGTCTGGAAGTTCTGCGATTTTTGATGATTCCGGCCGAAAGTAGTTATTGGACAAGATCTTCTTGACAAAGCATCAGCATTACGGTGGTTTCTTCCGACAAGATGTTACCGATGGTTTGTGTTATCGGTGGAATCACTTCTCAAGTCTGTGTAATTTATTTGTACATATCACCATTTTCCACATTTCCAACATGGTAGTTTTCATCCAGTTGGCTGTTATGTCATAAGTATTTGTAAAATTGTCTCTTGTAGGCTCTCAACGCGACCCTGGATTTCTTCCACAGCCTGTACGAAAAATATATTCGCTAGATACTAATATACTAGCAAAATCCTTTGCTGTATTTCTCAATCTTGAAGACCATCAACAAATATTTGTAATCCAAGTTGCTCGGTGAAACTCTTTGAGGCTGTCGTGTATACTAATCCGACTAACTGTGCAATTTCGGCTTAGAACTTCTCAAGCCTTTTTCCGACCTTTTGATTTCCATTCCTTAATTGGGTATAGTAAACTTGCTACAGGCGCTTGTATTCATAATGTCTTTCCAATCTCTAAACCAGGTAATCAAAATTACTTTGTAGGTGATCTGGCAGCTCAATTTGCAAAATATACAGAGCATCTCCGCGCAAAGTCACTATCAACACGAATGCCTTTTGTTCTATAGTCCACTCGTTAGATTTAGTGGCTGCCATAAATTGTTTACAATTGCTGATCTAAGACGTTCTACCATCATATGTAGATATTTTTATATTAGGGTTTGAGATTCCATCTTCTACGATAGGTAGCTACGTAGACTGTTGTGTAGTTACATCTTCTTATTCTACGTAATTAATCGATGATATTTCGTGCTCCGAAATGCGAACCTATTTAGTGTAGTCATGAAAATAAACTTTTGATATAGTTCATCACATTTCTTGGCTACCGTATCGACTTTTTCTATGATATCTTCGATTTCTTCTTTTAATATCTACCTCAGTTTCTCCCATCTGATGGTAGTTGTGTTTATAATTTCCGTTTTTTCCATATTCACAAGATTGAACTGACAGCATTTCTTCTTGTAACTTATTTTCAATTGAATTAATATTACCATGTCTTCTTGTAATTTATTTGTATTTTTTTCCTGTAATTTATTTAAATTGGATTTAAGTTTTTCTCATAACTCATTATGACTTCACTTCATTTCCTATTGTAATTTATTTTAATTTAATTTAATTGCTTCTTAATATGAATCCATTTTATCTTGTATTTTCTACAGCATTTCCAACAAGTATTCCATATTTTTATCCATTACTCTTGTGATTAACATATATAAAATTTTAAGACTAACTTAGTTTATTGTGTTGCCAATTTACGATTGAAATGTTAAAACCCCGCACCAGACGCCAATTGTAAGAAAACTCACAAGTTATTAAATTATTTATTTTAATTCTTTAATTTACACAATTCACAACTAACTATTATCCAACATATTAATAGACATTTATTTATTCTAACATTTATTTTAAAACACAATATATTAATAAATGGCTTTACACATCAATATTACAGAACTAATTAACTAAACAGCGATAATCGATTTATATATAAAATATAAATTTTAGAATAAACAAGAAAAGTTGAGAAAGGATGATTGATTCAACCCGACATAGGGCATGACTCATCACGGAAATATACTGGGCGACCCGTAACACATATCATTACTAATTTTGTTACGTAGATTATATTAGCATCTATATCCACGTGTTTCCTATTTGTCTTAAATTTTATCTATGAATTAAGAATGATACTTTCTACAGAAATAATTTAACATTAATATGATTTTAGACTAGCTTTATCTGAATGGTTTCTTTCCCCATAACTTGTATTTAATAAAAGTCTGTTTTATTTCGAAGATGGTTTTTAGTATTTCATAACGTGTACTAAAATACTAACTTTGATTAGATCGTGATTTTAATACCAACTTTATCAACTCACTGATTATCGGAAAAAATATTAACTCGTGAGGTAATGTTCACTACGAGGTTTATCACGATAAAACAAGGTTCGTCCGTGTACCGAGTTCTTGGCAGCCTGCCCGATGCTTTCTAATTATCAATCAAATTTGATTGCTGTTTGCTCTCGGTTTATTTTCTAAACACATTGTTTTACGGTTTAAAGCGCCCGTTCGCACAATTTGTTGTAATCTTTCATTTTAGATCTCATTATCGGAACTTTATTCATAATTTTAATATAACGTTTTCCGTCTTTGCTATTCTGTTTTTATAAAGGAATACTTTTCTTTGTCGGTATTCGTTTCTTAAAATTTCTAAAAATTGTTTATGTACACGACTAAACGAAATTCTAACTTCTAATAACATTCTTGTTAGAAAAAATAAAAATCACTTTTGAAGAACATTTTTATTTTTCTCATTTTGAAGGATCTTTTTGTATGTAATGAATTAAAATAGATTCAACAATGGTATGCGTTGTTACAACATGATAATTACTTCATTATTATCCAAACTAAAACATTAACTATAGAAAAATTTTATTTGAAAAGGACGGCACGACGACGCATGCCATGCATAGTGCAAAACTATCACACTATTGCAGGATAAGTTTGAAGGCTGTGTTATTTTGGGAAGCGGTAAAGTCAATTGGCTTTCTAAAGTGTTCATTTAATAGCATCATACCAAAAAACACTTTGGCAGCTTTAACCACAATATTTGGTAGATATTGACGAGATATAAATCTCATTGTGTGAGCGTGTAATGGAAAATTAGATCGAATCAAACCAATATGATTTCTATAGCTGGTCGAATGGTAAATAAAATTTTTCAATAACACATGATCAAAATAAGAAGCTAGTTGCTTTCCAGGTCGCCAAAATTGTTCTGATGTTCAATCTAAAATTGCATACTTGTAAAACATTAGAGCAATCCGACAGGGAGGAAAAATCAAGTTAACCACATATGACAACTTCAATACACTTTCTAGTTTTCTTTGGGAGCTTTAGATATGGATACTACATCGTGCATGGTAAATAAAATTTTTCAATAACACATGATCAAAATTATTCTGATGTTCAATCTAAAATTTCATACTTGTAAAACATTAGAGCAACCTGACAGGGAGGAAAAATGAAGTTAAAAACATATGACAACTTCAATACACTTTATAGTTGTCTTTGGGAGTTTTAGATATGGATACTGCATCGTGCGTCTGGAAAAAGCTACAATACCACTTGGTTATCAATATTGTTTCTTTTTAGATCAATTGATAACTAGCAACAAAAAATCAATCGGATATAAAAATGTGAAAGAAGGTTTTATCTGCTAACCGATTTCATCGAGATGAAGAGAGAAGAACGATCTTCTTCAAGTAATGCATTTTATTTTGGAAGGTGTTGTCCTTATATATCTTCAGCATTGCCTACCAAGGTCGAAGCCGTTCCAAAAAGAATTGGAAGAAGCACTGAAGTACCACGTTCCGCATTAATAAGCGTGTACTGAGGTAAGTGGACGGGACATATCCCAATAATTTATTAAAAATTAAATTAACTATTAGAAAGTATACTATTCCTTTCGAAACAATTTTCTCAACGAAGGACAACGGGAAAAATTCCTTTCTAAAAAATTCGCTACTTAATCATTTGTAAAAGTTCATTCTGCATCTTCAGCTTCATCATTATCCGAGAAGTGTGAAGCTGCAATTAGTTCGCAACATTATTTCCACCCGGTTAATATTTGGATCTGTGAGTGAACTTTTTGGCCTCCAACTTCTTTCCACATCATTCAAACTTGTGCGTACGTCTTAAATCCACCACATTGAGATTTGCTTTCATGAAATTAATTTTCTCTACAAATTTCAATATCTCGATGAATATCCGTAGCAGATAGTTTTTTCGCGTGTAAACATTGAATGACACAAGGACATTTTAATTTTATGTAGCAAGAAATAGAGGGTTACTTTTGAACAACTGGTAACGCTCACAGATGTAATATTTGTAAACAAATGGAACACCACTTCTATTGCAACTAGCGCTTCGTCACGTAGTACATAAATAATAACAACAAATATATCAGCATAGAAAAAATTATTGTACCTTACTTTTGGAACACGCCTCGTATAGGAATATTAACTGACTACCAAATGAGAGCTGTGTATTAACTTGTGAAAACAAAAAAAAGCCGCTTAATCGGCGTAATGAGTACAATCTTTTGTTTAAACATATAGTAAAAAATTGCAGATCCATTGGTGAACTATTCACGTTAAATCTTCTGATACAAATCCTTTTTGTCTGTAAATTTGTTTGAACAAAAAAACTGCCCAGAAAGAATTTCTAATTTCTCAATATTTTCGAGACAAAAAATTCAAAAGTTACCTTTAAGATAGTAAAATAGGCCAATCGTTACATAATTCAAAATTACCATAATTTTTTATAAACTTGGTTCGAAGGAGTTTCTATTTAGATAAGCTAAGTGTGAATATTACCCTACATGTTATTCAATGCGGGTGACCCATGGGTGCATAAAATGTTTAAGTGTCCCATTTTCTTGTCGACGAACATTGCCCTTTGTCAGGTTTTGTTGGTGTCCCGCGCCAATATTTAAATCTACCGCCGTACGTTTACGGTAAATGCGTAGTTGTTACGACGACGAAAATAAATAGAGTCGGTCGGAACAAAAAAACGAGACGAGTTTTTTCTCTGCGGAGAATAAATTAAGAAAATAAAGTGACAGTTATAAGCGATTTTCACTCTTGTGGATACGAATGTGAATAATTTGTAATAACTCGCCGTGGGACCGCAGCGATGTGCCCTTAAAACACGCGTAGGTCGTACGTGATAAAAATCGGTCGTGTAAGAGTGACTTTTGAAGTTTCCGGGGTTAGTGCAAGGTTTCCGCAGGAGAAAGTGTGGCGGAATATCGGTCCCTGAGAAGCCAAATAGTGGGTTTTGGGGAAACTACCTACCTTTTTCCACCCGATTCGCAGCTTCTTAGGACGTGTGAGTTCACTGCGAACGCAGGAACGAATAAGAGTCACGGCCGACGATTGTGGTGCTTTTCAGTAAGCGAGTAGCCCTGTGGCGCGTCGACCAAAGCAAAGGTACTTATTATTACGTTCTTGTTTCAATATTGGTTGCCTGTAAGGGCGTATTGGGTATGTTAACGTGTATCTGCGGGAATCCGGTGTAATTCATAGTCCCAATTGCTAAATATTGTAGAGCCCACATTAAACCATTCGCGTGTTGAGGTGAGCTTGTCATAATATAATTCCTGTCCGAACTATTGATGCATACCTTTATGTACTGTGAATATTTTATAATAGATTGGTTAGTCTTCACCGTAACTCTTGAATTAGGCCGCATTCAAGAGCCGGAGTAGTTTACTTGTAACACTGTGTGTCCTTTTATGTATGCTGAATAAGCCATCCCTTTAGATATGGATAAATAACTATTCCCCAATTGGACTTTCATTTTAAACTTAGAATAAGTTAAATGTAATTATTTTATATTTCAGGGGATATGTGTTTGTTAAGGTGCCCCCCCCCCTACTCTAGCCACAGTCTTAATTAATACTGATATTTGGAGCCTAGGTAAGAGGCAAGTCCAGGACAACACGTTTATAGGCCGCGGAATCGTTTTCCCCTGTTACGAAGGACAGTTCGATTAATTATACGGCCAATAAGGAGCAATGGCGCCCCCTCCCAAAACTTCAAACCTTTTGTACGTAATATTAGTTTTTTTAGAGCGTGGACGTGCTGGTGAAATCTTTCACGGACCCCCTCCTCCGAGAAGCTAGCGGGACACCAGCAGCGTCGTCGGGCGTAACGCCAGCCGCGCTTGTGACACCTTGTCTCTCAAGGAGCTAAAAGTCCATGTAGTTCGTAGTTTCCAATACAAGTGAAGTGAGTGAGTATCATCCCTTAATGGTAGGTGCAAAGGAAAAGTAAATCATCTCTATCGCCCGAGCATTCTGGTAAATCATGTGATGTAGGAGCTCCTGCTGCCCCTCGCATCTTTAGAGAAAGCGATCTCCAGACAAGCTCACGCAAAAATGGGTGCCTCGCAGTGTAATATAATGAATTTAACTTTAAGTTTGAGATGCCTTATACTGAAGGAAGGCGTAACTACATTCGTTGGGAGTAGTTCGACTTCTTTTCCACCCTACGTGTTTGCTATAAAATGAAATAGAGACATTGATAATGCACAATATGACAGTTGCGTAGTAAGTATACGATTTATCAAACTGAAAAAAGACTACACGGCGTAAACGAATGGAAGTAACTGGCCAGTTCTGCAAAAATACCTATAAAATATTTAGTATATTTTAAGACTTTTATTTGAGGTATTTTAATAATTATTCCTATATTTTATTTAAAGTATAGGCTAAATGTAGTAGATTTACAAGTTAAAACAAATGTTATGTAAGAAATTTATTTTTGCAGTGTAAATAATATTCCCAGATTTGTTACTGTTCTTTATGTAAGTTTGCGTCACGTGCTACATTAATCCTTTTCGAAATATCTTGTGAGTAAAAGCCATCAGCTTTGCGCATAAGACGTGTTCTATTGCGTTCTTTGTTACTTTTTATTGTTGAGTGAAACGAAATCACATTTGTATATTTAAATTATAATCTTCTTACACTAAATAAAAATTATCGGCGGGGATAGAACTTAGTTCGAAAGGAGGAAGTGCGTCTCTGACAAGTTCACTCACTAGTACACCATTATAGTTAACGGGTATTTTCTTGTATTAAATTTAAGTACCCAACATTTACCGAAGCAGTTTTGTGTGTATGTCTTTATTATCACATAGTTTCGAAAACAGAAATCATTTAGGTGGCTATCTATCATCGATATATCAACTGAGGTTATCATACTTGAATTCGCCCATCCATAAAGGTCTAGTTACTACCGGATAGGCACCAGGGAGATCTATCGAACTGCTATGTTTACTTTTAAGAGTGATCCTCGTATATTTTTATTTAGTTACTAATTTTCAATTGCCGCTGCATTACTAACCTTTTGCGGATAAAAAAAATCGATTTTTTATTGTTACGGAATATTTTAGTTTAATACCTCAAGAATATCTCCAGAAAATTTGATTTCGAAATTTGTAAAAATTCGGTCTTAACTGACCCGAGCGTAGGTATAAAACTAGTAACGGGCAACAACTGCTCAGGCTTTTTCTCAACACAAAGATCAGGGTCAGATTAGTCTAGATATATTAATTTAGGGATAGTTAATTGTTGTGTTATTCGAAACCCTCAGTAGTCGTTTAACCTTCAAATAAAACGGACGCACGCACGAAAAAAGCAATAAAATAATGAATCGCAAACATTCACGAGATACGCATGCACGTGCTAGTAGAAATAAAAAGAGAAAATTTGTGGGTAATATTCACATTTCATTTTCAAGTACATCAGCTCAAAAATTATACTGGAGTCAGGTCATGGTTATCGTATTGTAGGTTTTTACTGTGGTATCTAAATTCGTTATTTGCAAAGAACAATTACGTTTCGGCGAATCTAGTACTCGTGGCTTAGGTTTTAAAATAGCAGTTCAGTGTAAGTGCAACACAAAATATATAAATTCCTGCCCTTTGATAGATAATAAATCGTATGAGATAAATAGGAGACTTATATTCGTCATGAGACTATTAGGCGTTGATAAAGAAGGCAAAAATTTATTTTGCGGTCTCATGGATTTATCTCAAGGTTTCAGTAATTATTTTTACTATGCTGCGGTAGAAAGTATTTATATTGAAGCAAAACCTATTTTTGATATATTGAGCAGAAAAGCAGCAGAAAAAGAAAAAATTAAAAATTCTGAAAATGGCAAACCAATTGCAGAAATAACTGTTTCTGGCGATGGAACATGGAAGAAGAGAGGCTTCAGTTCATTGTTTGGAATCACGACCCTTATCGGAAAATATACAAGCAAAGTAGTTGACCTCGGTGTAAAATCTGCTTGTTGCCATGCTTGTAAAGTATGGGAATCTAAGTGCCAGACTCCGGAATATTTAATTTTGCTAGATGAACATACAGAAGAATGTACTGCAAATCATGAAGGATCAGTCTGTAAAAGAAATGTTTAAACGATCCTGGAAATTGTTCCAAGTGAAATACGCCGTTTATATTGCTGATGGAGACCCAAAAACTTTTAAAGTTCTGTTAGATATGAATATTTACGGCGATGACTTACAAGTGAAGATACAAGAATGCATAGGGCACGTGGAAAAGCGAATGGGTTCACGGTTGAGAAATATAAAAAAAATTCAGAAACTTGGAGGAAAAAATAACTTGACAGATACTCTGATAAAAAATTGACAATTTATTACAGATTGGCAGTTAGAAGACATCCAAACTCTGTTGATAATATGCATAATGCTGTGTGGGCCATATTTTACCATAAAATCTCAACAAATAAAAATCCACAACATATGTATTGTCCAGTGGGGCCAGATGGTTGGTATAAATGGCGCGTAGCCGAAACTAATATCAAGATGTTGAGCAAGCTATAGAGCCAATTTTCAAAGATTTATCTTCAAGAGAATTGTTAGAAAGATGTTTGGGTGGGGAAACTCAAAATAATAGTGAGAGTTTTAATTCTACAGTTTGGCAATTCGCGCCTAAAGATCTTCATTGTGGATCAAAAATAATTGAAATCGCGGCTTATTTAGCAACCGGAATTTTTAATGAAGGCTTCTATGCTGTCCTTAAAACTATGATAACAATAGCAATAGTCATAGGAGAAAAGCCAAAATATATTCCGAAGAGCGGGATCAATACCGGCTTGAAAGATCAGCGCGGCAAAGCCTTGAGGTTACAAAAGAATCTCGGACAAAGCATAGAAGCAAACAAATGGATTAAAATTAATTCTACGAAGAAAAGGAAGGACTACTATATGGTCCTGGAATAGCTGAGTAACAGAAAAATCATGTAAGTGCTTGATATACTTACACAAACTAAACTTACAACTTTAAACGCTGTTTTCTCGAAACAGCATTTTTGTGGACGGTGTGCATGATATTTTTGTAACCATTAAACCTGTTACCTTCAAACTTGGCCTGAATATTCAGGAAACATACCTTTATCGTTTAATGAACCTGAATATTGATAGGTTATATATTATCTTTTTTATATAACAGAAATAGACGAATTTTGATAGTAAAAGCTGTAGTTTTGATTTGAAAATTAATAACTTTCGCAATATTTTTTGTTAAATTCTGGTTCATCAAACTGAAACTACAAGTGTATAAAGTAAAACTCCGTTTCATTTTTCTGTTTCAGATTACCTGGAAGATCAATATCGCACACACGAGTAGATGAAGAACTTTGCGCGGCGTGATATTCAATCATATATAACGTGTCTATTTATAATTAAAAATCAACAAAAAAAATGTACGTTCATAAAACATGAATAAAAACATGGTGCAAATTTAAAATTAATTTAATAGTTAGTTTCTGAAAAGAAATTCCTAAATTTCATCATGTTTTTAATCAAAAAAAAACGAATTCCCCCATAATTTCAACTTTTTGAATGTACATGGTATGACATCTACCTAAAGTTCTATTTAAATATACCTGTTTTCCTTTAAAAACCAATATCATTTTGTTAGTTGAACACTGGCACTTTCGTTCAATTAACTAATTTAATTACGTAAGTAATTACAATTATTATTCAGTTTTAATGATTAAGTTTTTCAACAAAGTTTTGTTGATTGATCAATCAATTCTGCTAAGAAGCGATTTATATGTTATTTCTAAATAATTTGTATAAATTGTTGGTTAAATACAGCTACTAAGTTGAATTTTTATGACGTACAAAAAATTTAATTTAGAAGTCGTAATTTGCATTATATAATTATTAGAAATATGAAGATAGGCATTCGCAATCGTAATTCTCATCATTTGAATCACGTTGAACTTGTTACCACTGTTGCTTTAAGTCAAAATGGCCGAAGTCAACACTACATTACTAATGTGTTAGGTGTGAGGCAATCCACAATATCAAGAACAATTAGCAGATTTAGATAAACTGGTGGATATGTCAGACAGACAGGACAACTTTGAAAGAGGGCAACAACGGCTTTGGATAATCGTTTTATACGCTCAAATGCATTACGTACGAAGCACTGCACTGCAAGAATGCCTCAATCTCAGTTGCATGATGCTCGAAACACGAGAATTTTACAAACAGTAAAAACGCTTTAAGAGAAACGGGGTTAAGAGCACATGTTCCAAAAAAAGCACCGATACTCACCAGAGCTCATAGGGTAGCTAGACTACGGTTTGCTAGATAGCATGCAGAATGGACAATTGAAGATTGAGCTAACGTTTTATACTTTTATTTTCCGACGAGTGATGATATTGTCTATATTCTTCAGATAGACGTATGCCAGTATATAGCCGAGTTGGTGAACGATATAAGAAGCAGTGAAATTTCAAAAATACTGCCAACTTTGGTGGCGGCTCAGTTAAGGTTTGGGGCGGTATTTCTTTGAAGGGGCGCACAGAGTTAGCGGTAATGCGGAATTTTAATATGACTGCTGACCGATACATATGGGACATTCCTGAATAACATGTACTACCTTATGCAGGTTTTATGGGTGATAATTTTATATTAATGCAAGATAATGCTCACCATCATGTAGCCCGTATAGTTGGAAAATATTGCAATAAAGTTCCGATCTGAATGCTATAGAACATGTTCGGGATATATCGGATGGGCATTACAAGCACGTGAAATTCCAATAAACGACTTACATCAACTTAGAGTAGCCATTACTAAAGAGTAGAGCAATCTTGATCAAGAGTATATTGAACATCGAATAGAGTCTATGCCAAGAAGACTTGAAGCTGTGATGCAGTGTAAGGGTTGTAATACTTGTTATTGAAAGAAATCGGCGTAATTTAAATTATTGTTAATTCACAATATTTCTTGTTTACTGAAAATAAAGGGTTTTCGTTTAAAACTAATTATGTTTCCATGATAAATTGATTATTTTAGTAAAAAAGACATGTACTTTTCAATAACTGAATAGTCAATATTCACTTGTTACTTGTACTTTTAATAAAAGCTAAGAAATGTGATAATTTTTGTAAGGAGTGTATTTTATACGTAGAATTTTTATGTTAAAGCCGGTTTTTTTAATACAGCGCACGGTTGGGTATTTCACCAATTTAGGCGGCCAAAATTAATTTTTTATATTAAGTAGCCCTAAATGCTTTTACTAATCGAATTATGGCATTTTAAGGCGAGGTCATACGTCTGAGCTTCAATATTGAAAAATATTCGCGTTCGTTTAGTGAAAAAGAATTTAATTCTGCATACAAACAATATAAAGGTACATTTTACATTATTTTATCGAGATTTCTTATCCGAAGACAACTCAGAGTCGTAATCTGATTCTTCTTCATAGGTTTGCCTTTCCGCAGATATTTCCGCACTGCAGGGTTCTGCAGGAACTAGCATTGCTATGGTTTCCGGCATAAACGATTTGGTTTTTTCGTTGGCGATGGCCTCATTCCTGTTAAAATTGGATCCGAACTCAGTAATAACCGATTAAGAATGTCCCTATTACAAATAGACCTTGAGAATTTTCTTGCGAAGTTCTTTTGATACAAACGAAAATGTTTGTTTTGCTTCTGCAGCTTCTTCGGATAATTGTCCAATTGGAAGAAGCGCATGCTGTACAACTACAGGACCGTGCATAAGAATTTTATGCATAGTCGGAGTCATTGGGAACCACGAATATAACTGGATGTACAATTCGGCTGCTTTTTTCGTATAGTCGGAAAACTTTTCAATATTAATTTTGTGGCCACTTGAAATAATCTGTAGTATGATTTTTAAGCGATAAATTAAATGCTAGTCGATGCCGGTGATCTCCGCTGGTAAGTGGGGATCGACAAACAATCTTCTGCTCATGTTTCCATCGTTCGTGTTCTCACCTCCTTGCTTAGGATTTGTCTACATGTAAACCCATTCTTGCCTTAAAATTCTCCTGTATGTCCAGTTTTCGCTTTTTAATGACTGTACTGTCATCTATATTAGTGCTGAGTTGTTTTTGAGCAGCAGCTTTTCTAGTACTTCCTTTTTTCCATCTTTTTAGTGGTAGTTTTTAGGAAATATGAAGCAAACTTTCAAATATGCGAATTCTTGCATATAGAACTGACAATCCAAAATCAAGAGTTTGAGGATTGATATTACCTTTTATTGATGGTTGGTCAAAATCTTTGGATGTTAAACCACAAATGTAACAGCGCATTTTTGATTTTGTACCCATAGCTGCATTGCATATTTTCCCGTCTACTATGATGAACATCATTTTGTGTGTGATAGACAATATCTTCTCATTTAAAATACCAGTGCAGATCGTTAAGCCTGTTTTTAATTAATGCGATCTCTTCATTCATTATGTCAGTTGATTTCTTGACAAACCTTACTCTGATAGACATACAATAACGTGGCCATGGGGGTGTTAGGTTCTGCCACATTATTTTATTGTTTGTGCAACACACGAGTTGTAATGGCACAAACGAGATTGGAACAAATTCGCGTCAGAACCACTATTGTTCTGAAACTTTTGCATATATTGTGTCTGCCGTGATCCATCACATCCCCATTTGCACCTGAGCCCTAAGTGTATTTTTTGTTCTTCGATCAAACTCTCTAAAACTTCTTCGAGGTACATTAATAAGCGAGTAACCGTCAGATTGAGTAATTCTTAAATGTCGATATCAGCACATGTTTCGGTAACATTTAAGGAATCTTTGATAGGATAACATTCCATTTTAGCTAGTTCAAAAACACTATAATAACATAGATATATTTTTTGGTTTGCATTTCTTATGGTTTCGTATTGACTTCTCAAGAGACCAGCTTAAAGAAATAATGCTAAAGCCTGTACGGGCGTCATTTGACTCTTTCCCTGCTCTTCTTGCTGTTTTATTGAGTAAGCTCGTTTGTATTTGCTTGCTAGCTTAGGTGATGTCGTTATTGCCTTCAGAATCTGGCCCGCGTCGCTTTTCCCCGAAGTACTTAGCTTTACCTGAGTAGCATGAGTAAGCATACTAATATTTGCAGAACTTCTTAAACTCTCGGTCATTCTCCTTTTAGACCCTTCACATTGATCTTCGCGGTCGATTAAATATTCGGGGTATCCTAAATGTTCCTTCTAACCAATTGTGGTTTTGCTTTATGAAGCGCTCCTCTTTCTTCTGCGCTGCAGTCCATCGACTTTTTATTTCGGACTTAAAACGGGGGAACTTATGTTTGATTTCCTTTATTCCATCATCCATGTAGTCGTCATAGTTCACTAGGTAGCATTCCACAAAATCAACTTTTTATTAAGATTAGGAAAATTTTGCCGCTGCATTAAATTAAATAGTTCTCGTTGAGTAAATACTTTGACCATGGACGGTTCTATAACAAAAGAAATTCAAAAATTAACACGTAGTAATTAAGTTTAATTCGAACATGGACAGATCATTCCTTGTTTTCTTTGAGAAGCGCAAGAAGGCGCAGTTATTTTTAACTACATCGAAAAGTAGAAGGACTGGGACTTATTATTGCAATTATAAGTTTTGCCGGGAAATACCAGGAAGTATCGCTAAACAACTAAAATTTTAAAATGACGAGATAAAATAAGTAGAAAATATGGATAATTATGTCATAATTTATAATGAGTCACACACCACTTTATTCTAGCCAAAGTATCTGATAAGTATCGGTACATGCCTCCTTTATCACAATCCATAACAGCAAATATCCAACTGCAACTCAAAGCCACGATATTCACTTTTGAAATAATGGGTTTATAAAGCACATTGACAACAGACACAAATACTACAAGCGACGTTCAACTTGTAACTGACCAGATGAGCATACGATCATTGAAACCACCAAAACAATGGTAAATTTTAGTGCACCCTACTGGTGCCTCATCAGAATTATGCCTTGTTTTATATTTCTTCATTTTCATAGAATTGGCCGCCTACATCGGTAAAATACCGTGCAGCGATGGAAGGCCATCCAAAACCATTGAAGCGAGCTGTGCAGTAGTGACGTAAGTTTTATTTTGTTAGATAAACACTGTCATGATATGACGACGCCTTCGAGGGGGTCTTTCGTCTGGGTACTTTCTGATGTCAAACCCCGCTGTTAATCCAACTTCTGCAGAGCTTTTATTATCAAAAAACTCTAGGTGTTACAAATTTTGCACTTTTCTCAACTAGTTTTACATAATTGTATAAAGATCTATATAAAAAAATTCAATATTCAGTCATCCAATTTACGAGGGCGGTCTGATAAACGGCCGGTTTGAACATGAGATCAAAACTTTTTCTTCAAAATTTCAATTTATTTCTCGACATAGTCTCCTTTTCGTTCGATACACTTAGTCCGACGTTTTTCCAAATTCATTAGGACATCCTTGTAGTATGATTTATAAAGTCCTCAAAAATATGCATCAGTTTCCCATTCAACTTCTTCATTTAATTTGAATTGCCTTCCACCAAGGCAGTTTTTCAGGTTTGGGAACAGGAAGTAGTCACAGGGAGCTAGATCAGCAAATGTGGTGGATGCGGAAGCAACTCGTAACGTAGGTAGTTCATCCAATTTCTGTTGAGCTCTCCATAATGTGTGAGCTGGTGTGTTGTCAAATGTGGTCATTTTTTCTTTATTTCAACGTGCAATCGATCCAATAATGCCATATAATAATCTCCTGTGATTTTTTTTGCGTTTTACGATAATAGATGAGTATTACACCTTGTGAACCCCAAAAAACAGTCGCTAAAACCTTTCCAGATGATGCAAAAACTTTTGCTTTTTTCGGTGCGCTTGAACCAGCCTCCACCCATTGCTTTGATTGTTGTTTTGTTTCAGGTGTGTAGTGGTGAATCCATGTTTCATCTATGGTTATGTATTACGTTGAAACATCGCCAAACATTACTTTGAAATGACCACACGATTACGTTATTGTTCGATTGTCAACAAACGTGGCACCCATTCTGCTGACAAATTTTTCATACGTAAATGTTCATGCTTAATGTTACTTACACCTTCTTTTGAGATGTTAACGATATCAGCTATCTCATGCACTTTCATTCGTAGATCTTCCAAAATGATATCATGGATTTTATTGATCATGTCTTTGGTCGATTGGTCGACCTGAACGATGTCCACCAATTGTGCTTGTACGACCACGTTTAAATTCTACAAAGCAATAAATCACCGTTGAATTCGCTTGAGCAGATGTTCCATAATATTTATCAAGCTTTTCCTTTGTTTCTTTCGTGGTTTTTTCACGCAAAAGATAATGCTGAATCAATGCACAATCACAAGTTGTTCGCTTTTTATGGCTGTCAAACATAAACTAAATGACATATAGCGCTAAAAATTTACACGCAGCCTACTAACAGATTGTATTTGACAGAAATGATTTACATCCGATGATGAGTGGCGCCGTCTTTTGGAAACCGGCCAATTATCAGATCGTCCTCGTACAGCATTTAATTCACGTTTGGATGCGATTTTCGATTGCACACAATGGAAAAACTTCCAGTACTATAAAAAAATATTTAGGTAGGCTAGTTATGCCTAATATTAAAATATTATTTGCTTATGTTAAACCTATCAATAATTTCATGAATATAATTATGACTGTCCGGGACATTTATGCGATTAACTAGTCGGTGGAAAACTTGTCGGGTCCCTACTATCAATTCAATAAACAGCTCACAACTGCGGGAACGCGGGTTGACATGCTTCACCCATCGATCTTAAGCGAATCTCCTAACAACCGCGTAGTTACGCCATTGCCGCCTGCGCACTACTTAGGAGCCAATAGACATCGGTTTGTCTTTTTGATTCACTCTGTATAAGAAAAATCAGATACCATCAGACTGATTTTCCTTTGTGTATTAATTATCTCTGAAGTCGCCATTGCGAATTTATGCAAACAAACAAGCAATATTGGGTTACCTACCCGAAGTTTACTAAAGAAGAAGTTGGTTACACCCTGTACAACTTTGTAATGTTGAAATGAGAACTGCTAAAAACCTGGAAAACTGGCCCAAGTACTGTAGTTAGATAACGTATCTATTTGCAAAATTTGGTAATTAAAATACTCATGGATTGGAATTTGAAAATTGAATTTAGATTAGAACATTGGTATAAACTTTCAGGATTTGCACCAGGATGCTGGTAAAATTCCCAAATTTTCTATAAGTATAGTGCTGCTTGAGAGTTAAATCGTTGGTCTCAAGACAAATGAAATGTTTCTAGGCCTTTACTATTTTCCAGAAAACAGAAAATGCCGGTTTTTTCTTTTTCCGTTTTCCCGTCAAGCCGGCACTCATTTTTAAATATTACTAGACTTTCGCATTTTGAATGTTGATAAACCATAAATTCGTTTTCACTAAAATTAAGGTACATATTCACTTTTATATTCAGTGTTAAAATTATTGATTTGACTTTAAATTGCGTTTCTAGCTTCCAATTTAATCAAACTCTCTGTAACAGTTATTGATTTAATAATTTCTATGTTACTAGGTATGTGAGAAGTATCTAAAAGGTCGCATTTTATGTATTTGTTTATTGCTCGTATATATAATTAAAGGCATTACATCTTAGATACGTACGCTTAATGAGAAACTTATATTTAAGCTATACATAACCGAAAATGCCAAACATAATACCGCATATTAAGTCCCGAATTTCATGAGGATTTAGTTGAATCCGACCTAAAGCATGTTACGCATAAGATTACTCTATAACATAAGCAATAATTACCCTATATGGGGGATTTTGTGTTTCTGTAAATATCATAACAACTTCTAACCTGTATCTGTGCTGTCTTCGCTGCCGGCATCCGATCCTCCATTAGAAGAAACTAAAGATTCTCTAGAAGGAGATCTAGAAGCAGGAGTGGGTAATAAACAAGGAGCTATTCGACAAGCAGGAGGTGGAGACGGCGAAGGAGCTCCTACGCCCGGACTTTGGCGATCTCCTAATCCTTGGAGATAAGGTTCCAAGAAGGCGTCGCTTCTGAAACAATAACACAGTCTAAATCATTGTATAATGTTCATATAAATCAAACTAATTGCAAATGAAATATACAAATGGTGTTCAGTAATGAACCTGTTGCAGAATGCCAATCACATAAGCAACCACAATCGTTGAAAATTTAACGAGTTCTGTTCCACCCTTTCGACATAATTAGAGCCTGTCATGTGCACGAAATTAGAAAGAGAGTTGTTTGGAACATAATTTAACACTCCACTCTCGATGCAAACTTCATTAATGAAATGTATCAAAAATTTATAATATACATAGATTTATAGAACAACTATGTTGCAAGTAATTGAGAAATATAGCACGCAACACATTGAAAAGATCAAAATGTTAAAAAATGAAGAGCCCGAGGGCACGCAACCCGACTAGTAGACTCAGAACATAACAATGCTTTTATCCACTCATAAAACAGATTAGTGAATGTACGTAATGGGACTTTGGTAATCCTCAGGCTACAGAAACGAAAATATGTTGATTTACTGAATTTTTTGGCAAATCCTTTACACCCCCATTACAAAAAATAAAAGCATAGAAATTAGGTTAGCGTCAATGTTAACATCGCTTTCATTCCATTCTAATGACAATTTATAGGAAGCTGCAGACATATATTTTGTTTGAGTATATTGTTAGCGGCAATAAAGTTAATAAAAACAGATTTTAAAATGATTGAAATTTATAGCCGGATTTAGTATTAGTGATATGACTAATTTTTCACTTTTTGAAGCACCTCATAATGAAATAAAAGATGGGTCGTTACTACGTGTCATATGTTAACGTTCAGAGAAACACTACTAGACTAATTTTGTTTGAGGGTGCTTAAAGAAACCTTTTAATTCACATATAGCTACTTCTTTCAGAGTACGCCCTTCTACCTAGTATCTACTTAACGTTTATTTTACCGCAGTTAACAAAACATCAAAATCCTCCCTTTTATTACAACCTATCGTACCCTGCATATAAGCTGCACACGAAATCCCTTTAGTTCTTTTAGAATAGCGATAATACCTAGAATTAACACTGAATTTGAAATAACAAGAAAATTACATTTAATGATATAATTGTGTTCGATCCCAGGCAATGCATTTTTCTTACCCAACATGCAATTTCTGCTTCCACTTCGTATACTTGAGGCTTGTATACAAAATCTGCATAAACCAGCAATTAAACAATTTCGTTATAAGCGTTCGATTCTTTACGTTTGATATAAAACAACAAACCAATTTTCTGTAACGTATTAAATTCATAAGCAACTAACCTTCCTAACCTATGATTAGAAAAATACTGTAAATATGATGAAAAATGGTTTATGATAGACATTTACGACGATAAATGTATTAATCACATTTACTTTATTTTTGAATATGTATTTTACATAGCCGTAAAATTGCAAATTTTCGCTACTGTACTAATAAAATAAGACACAATGAATATATAACGGGAAACAATCAGGAAAAGTGTTTATCACCTTTGATATGCAACGTTATTCAATAAGCTGCTTTCAAGAAAACCAAACATATACATTGCCCAATTTTATTGAAATTTTTAACGGCTTAATTCAAATGAATGATTAAATTTCAAAACAGGAACATCAAAGAAACAAGTTATGAGTACTTCTATAGTCTTCTTATGTATTAAAGTACCCATAGTGCATGATTTCAATGAGATCATCAATACCGCCTTGAAGTTCGCATCACAAGCTTTTTGCACTCGCAGACTAACAGCCCGTTAATTTTCTGAGGTTTATTGCAAATTTAGCAACGGTCTTCAAATCATACCCCAACAAGTTCTATGAGTGATAGGTCATTACATAGGCAGCTTTGTTGGTGCCACATTAAAATAAAAATATTAATTCACACCAACATGTCTAAGAATTGATAAAATTGTACATATAAAAATTCTTAGACACACATATTGTAGGTTGTTAGACTCACGTAATTTAATTCATAAATTAACGCGAATCTAACATAAAAAAATTAAATCAACTGTATAGATTTATTTTTCTAAAGATTGTTAATTTATAAGAAATT
>JAHWXV010428042.1:0-12015 GCA_024586415.1 Phrixothrix hirtus
TTGTACTAAAAAGATAACTCTTCCCGAGCAGCTGCCACGCATATCATAAGTTTCGTTAAGAACCCCATCCCTCCCGCAAGCTAGTCGACGCAAATCCGCTCAGGAAATCCCTAAAAGTCCGTATGACCATCTTCAGGACTTTAAATCCGTTTCAACCTGTGGCAGTATCTATACATGCATACATCTGAAATTCTATGGTGATAGTAGTAATAATTTGGAAATGGGATTAACGTTAAAATTCGTTGGAGAAAGACAAATGAATACGAGGGTAGTTGAATAGGTCAGGTAGAAGTGAAGCAGGTGGCTGTTTTTTCGACAAAGCCCCCTTCTAACTTAATACACTTATTCCAATGATGTACCAACCGTTTATTGCCTTCAGTAAATTAATATTTAGCAAAGTCTGCAAACTGCGAGTCTACTTCGGCGATCATTTTTTCATGCATAAAAATTTCTTACCAGCAAGCCAAGTTTTCATTTTGAAAAATAACGCAATTCATGTATTTGCGCAGTTGTGATAACTGACGAATGTATTGGTACATTATAACGGTGAAATAAAAATTTTTCTCTGCCAAATGTGGTCGATTTTGTTTGATTTTTGCATTCAAGTGGTCCAACCGCAAATGATAATACTTTTCTGTTATTGTATAGCAGGCCTAAAAGCTCTTTGTGCCCCAAAATGCTGTCTAAAATGCCGATTGCCCTGAATTAGCTAGCAGCTCCGGCCGTCGTAGTGGAGATAAGGGGGTTCTACGGGTTTTGATGGAAATAATTAGGATAAAATTCAGAAACGGCTTGCGAGTATCAAAAGTCGGGAAAAAGTTGTAATTTTTGGGCCCCACCTTACCTAATTATCTTGACGGTTAGATCCTTTCCAGAAATGAGATGGCAAGGAATCTTATTTCAAACCGAAACTGGTAGAGTCTTGTCACGACATACTTACTGGTTAATTACTGACTTAGTGTACGCCACTGGATTAATATTTCGATCAGCTCACTTAGATGGATACATGGCAACATGTTACTTACTTAACTTAAACTAGTTTCCTGAAAGAAAGTATCTGTTAACAAACTTATGGGTATCTACAATTACAAAATAAAAGAATGTTATACGAGCTATACTGGATATAATGATATTTAAGAAAATTGTATGCGTTCAATTATAAGAAATACATCGCTCACATTAAAAAAAGAACGAATTACAGTAAACAATTTATACTATATAACTACGTTCGGAAACCCTGTGTTGTGTAAGTTACAAATAATACTAATCTAGATAACACAATCCACTCTTCTGTAAAAGCCTTATTTCAATAAACAGTTAAAACTGGACAATAAAATCTAATGTCAATTCTTATTATTATTATCTGGTACTTTAATCGTCTTTCACATATGATTTGAACGAACTAATTGTCCAGTCGTAATAAAATAGCAAAAGAAATGAGAGTTTTATTGCATTACTACTTTACCGTAAGTTTATAGTAAAACTCTACTTACGTGTGGACGGAAGTCTGACGGTTTTGAATGCGTAGGAAGGGTGGTGGCGTCAAGGCCTCGGTTCCAATTATATCGTACCTATAGCGTACTTAACGGCAATACCCTTAAATCTCGAATAAGGCGTTGAATAATGAATTCCCACGAATTCAGTATCCAGTATCTCTTTATTTATGAACTTTCACGAACCAGTGCGGTGGCCGTATTAAAGTGCACTCTCATCCTTGAAGAGTGGAAAAACGCACGCTGACCTCACGGTAGTTAGCTCTGAACTGTTGTTAAAAGAAGTTTCTCTTTGAACTTACGAGGAAGGGGGGGATCGGTGGTTAACGTTTCTTTTTAGCATCGTACACGTTCTCATGGGAAAGCCGATGTATTATTTTTAAGAAAAAGCCTCTATGTATTACAAAACATGAACTGAGATTTTTGAATATTGATAAATGTTGTTAATAATGGTTTTGCAAAATTTAATGATTTACGTTTGTAATTTTGACATAAAAATGGTAGTGATAATTTACCGATTAGGTTTTACTACTAATTCACTTATCTATACCGGGTGTTTCCAAATGAATGTTGCAAGAATTTTAGACGCGCTTACAATTGTTCTACCTTTTTTTGAAGGTAATCAATGAAAATTAATCCGCAACATTGCAAAAAACTGTTGCCATGTCTTTACCAGCCAATAGTACAACCTTTATCTACTTGAAAACTAGCTTTTGTTACGACTCTCCAATGTTTTTCACCTATTCGAAGTCGAGATATAATTTTTGTTACGTCGAGCCGATAAATTTGATTCGACCGGCCGTACAGTTTCGCTTAGAGGGAGCAAATATATCACGGGTTCTTATTTAACCGACGTTGCTATGGAGGAAAAGCTGGATAGCTTGTTACTCTTATTTTTGGACGTGATTGTATTTTATTTGCGTGTTTGACATAATTTGTGGTTCTACCTGTATATCTTAGTTCGTTAAGTTTGTTCATTAATGAAGCATATAACGTAGCTTGTATGGAGGTATATTTGTTTTTATACATATATTTGATATTCAATATAGGGTGATTCATTTATCGTGGGAATTTCGTTTCTCGCAAAGCTTCGAGATAAGTAAATTCTGTCAAATGAATTTCATTCTTACTAATGATCTTCCAAAATTGTTATAAAAACAAAACGCGACGCCTGAAAAAATTTTTTTTCTAGAAGCATATCTTTTTTAAGTGTTTTGAAAAAGCTTTAATTAAAACTACTTTTTCCAAATAATTTATTTTTATATATTCAACCGTTAAAAAGTGATGATTATCTTTCATAGATTGTATTTAACGAATATTTTATTTAATCTAACAGCAGACTGCGTTTGTCTAAATAAAACTCGTTTAATAGATCAAGAAAACTTAGGAAAACAAATTTTCTAATTGTAAAATTAGTTTAACAACTTTTCAATATAACTACCATTGTTGTCCATATATAAACTTTATCGTTTTATTACTTCATGGTAGGTAACTGCTTAAAATGTTGGTTCTTATTGTATCGCAATGTTTTATGTTTTAAATGTTCGACATTATTAGACGCAATTTCCCATAAGAAAAAGTCTAAAAGTGTTACGTCTGGCGACCTAGGAGGAAACTGAGGTGGACCATACGTTCCCATCCATCTGTCTTGATATTTTACATTTAAGTAATTCTGAACATCAACAGCATTATGGCAAGGGGTCCCATCTAATTGAAACCATAAATTCCTTCTAATTTGAAGCGATATATTTTCTAGCAAATAGTAAATTCATTTTGTAAGAAGTTTAAATACCTCTGCCACGTTAAATTTCCTTCAAAAGAATGGGATCCCACCAAATGCCGTTCTACTTTGCCATACCAAACGTTAATATGATATCAAAATGACTCCGTCTTGTAAATGCTGAGATTTCATCAGACCAAGAATGGGTATTGTTTTTGTTTGGCATTCCATAGCTACTACAACAGCTTTCATTCGTCCAGAAGATGTAATTGTTTAAATTTGGATCATCAGTTAAGGATACTAAAAATTGCGATATACAATTTACCCATCTTTCACAATGTCTGATGGACAATACCTGCAAGTTTAAGGTATTCCTTGTATCGTACTATATTTAATATTTAACATTCTAGAAGCTTCTCTAATTGATGTCCTGTGATGGTTTTGAAAATAATTGAAAATAATAGCCACATTTTCATCTGTTCTTACGGTTCTTTGCAGAGTCTTTTTAATTTTGAATTCTTCACGATTTTCCCTGAACGTAACTTTTAACCTTCAAAGCATCTTATGATTAGGTTGGTTCCTCTCTGGATGCCTTTCAGCGTATAATATTTCAGCATTTAAAAAATAAAGTCATAACCCTTTAACAGTTGAATATACAAAAAAATTGGCTGGGAAGAAATAATTGATATTAAAAGCTCTTTAAAACTATTAAAAAGGTGGGTATACTATACTACTAGGAAAACATTTTGAGACGTCGCAACGCCTATCATTGAACAAAATTTTTTTCTTTTACAGTAGTTTTGAAAAGCCATTAATAAGTATAAAACTCATTTGACAGAATTTAATTATCTCGAATGCTTTGCGAGAAAGACGCATTCCCGGTAATAAATGAAACCCTGGACATCGTGTAACTTTAAGATACTTAAGACTACTAGTTTAACAAGCATTTCATTCACTAAAATCATTCTGTGGTGCTTAAGATGGTTGTTCGGCCAGTGTTTTGTTTTTGAGGTATTCAGTGTTAATTTAAATTTAAATTTGAAGTTTAATGGGCCTCGTAAATAAGGCAGATCAGGTGTAGATGATTTACTATAGGGTACAGATTACGAGGATCAAATAGAATATGTCCGAAGTGACTTCCCAAACTATTCCGCGAGGTTCTATTATTTACATAACAGTGAAAAACGTCCTTTGCTACGCATACAATCATTGCGAGGAATTCCAATTGTAATTCGAGCCAACGGAATACGTGCAGGATCCTGAGGATACTCTTGGTGTTAATACGTTAATACGTCCGTAATGCATTAATGGAACCCTTTTGGCTTTTACGATTACATAAATTCGGAATGTGTCCTTAATTGTAGCAACCAAAATTGCCTAGAGTGGTGATTGAGAGACCTGGTTATGAAATATTTAATCGGAATGATTGTTTAGTAAGGTGTGTTAGGAGAGCCAACAAAGCTCTTCCTGTTGAGCAGTTTGTTGAGGTTTATCGGCTCTCTTGGAAAATGTGATCAGATTGGCTTTGGTTCTCTTTTTTATTTGCGTTCTATGTTATGTACTGCCTTCTATTTAAAACTATAATGTGTCATTTATTTATCTATTTTACAGATTTCTGTAACTGTACGCTATGTTAAGTATTACAATATACTTTGTTTGTAGATGTTTTCACCTAGTTTAAATTCCTATAAGTATTTTACATTTCTAATTTTATTTCCAGTTTCCTATCTTTATAAAACTAACCGGAAAATCAAAAACGGTTAATATTTTTTATACAAATTTTTATTTCTAGTTAAAATTGTTATGCTAAATACGAAACTGAAGTCCCCATGATGATATTTTTATTGGTTGATTTGCCAGGTAAAAAACTTAAGGTGTCCTCAGAGATGTTATAACGGTATAAACCATATAAAACACAAGTATATTACTTAGTATTTAGGTATATGGGTTTTTTATTGTAAAAATATACCGCGTAAAAAAGAACATAAGAAAAAATAAAAAGAAAAGGTAAATTATTGTTTATGGTGGTAATCGTGGAAACAATTTTTTGAACTAGAACAACATAAGTGTAGGTCGCATTCTAGGCAAACACATTGAGTTACAGAATATTTGCAATATTTGCATTCTTGCTACCTCCAGCTTTGCTTCGCCAGATTGGAAAATGGTCTTAGTTGTCGTATCTCACATCAGATACAGGATGTTTTGCTTTTTGACCAATATTGCTAGTATTAGGTTGCTGAGAGTGAGAAGATGGTCGACCAAGTCACAACACCAGAAGCTATCCCTTCACGAAACTGAGATAGTTGGTAGAGCTTGTCTTTGGCTCTAACGCTATCACTGCAGCCTATTTGTCTGCCTGGACTCGGCGATATAAAATGTATGAATTTGTTGCAGGAATGTCAATGAAACCATAAAAAGTCCGAATCATGGAATTCCGAGTTTTGAATCTGATATGATAACGACCCATCAGTCCATACATTAAATCAACCCCTCCCATGTGATCGTTGTACTCTCGTATTATTTGTGGACAGTCTACTTCATTCTACTGTTTTCTTTTCGATTATACCGCAATATCTTAGCTGATTGAGTGTCTACTGGACGATTTCTAGCAAATGGCTTAATTCCAACATATTTTGAAGCTAGTGTGATGTTTTTGTTATCTTTCCACTGTACCGTATTCATGTCGATGCCATATGTAGAACCAACATATTCGATTGGCTCTCCTCTTTTTATATCTTTCGCTCCTTTATCACTATCAGCTGGCAATTTACAATTCGAAATCCGATTAAATCTTATAATACCAAGTGCATAAATGCCTCTGGCACTAAGATATAGCAGTAAAAGCAATGAGGTATAGAAATGATCAAAGTACATTATGTGATGCATGAAATCAGGTTTGTGACAATCGTACAACTACGTTAGCTGTAGCACCAAAATCTGGCGTACCAGGTAAAATGATATTATCACCTGCACCATTGTATATTTCAAAACGGTAGGCGTAACCATGTGAATCGCATAGCACAAACAGTTTTATTTTATATTTATGGGGTTTGTTGGGAAGATACTGTCTCTTGTGGTGTTTGATCTTGGTGCTAGAGATTTATTCATCTATGCATGAACGAGCTGTTTTTGGAATTGAATCAAATTTTTCGTTTATCTTGTCAGCCAGTATTCTGATATGAATTAGCTTATCATACCCAGACTCACCTTCTCTAGCATGTCGACTTTCATCGCCAAAACATAAATATCGTTTGATCAATTCAAATTTTCGCAACTTCATAGTCGACTGAATTTGCTGAAAAGCGTTTTTTCCCTAATAACTTTTCAAAGTCTGGATACTTGTAGATCGACATGTACAGCAGGATACCGATATAACGATGCATTTCCTCAAAACTTGTGGTGAAGTTCGAGTCTGCAACAGGAGCAGCTCGATTTGTTTCTTCAACAACTAAAGTTATAATTTCTTCATTGAAGTTATAATTGAAGTACTGCATTGGTGTTGATAGACGTGTAACAAAACAACGCAAACTGTTGTTGCCTCCAAATGCCACTTCGTCTATATGCAATTCCATGTTCTTTTTATCCATCGAATGTTTGAAAACTTGGTCGAGTCCTTTTCTATCGTATTTACACCTAGAAAAGGAGAAAAAAGATAAATGAAATGGCTGCATAATCCCATTATTTTTTCGACAACTACCTCTACTCGTGAAGCCACCAGCAGATGGTACATTAAGAGGTCTAGAAGACTCTATTACTGTTAATGGTGATCTTGTTCTTTTCAGTGGTTTCATTGTTCCTGCTAATGTGATCGGAACTGATACCTTTGCTTCAGGTGCAATTGTCTGAACTGGAATTTATCTTGTTAGTGTTGCTGCTGGAGTTAGAATCACTGCCTTAGTTGTCATTGCTTCTGTCGTTGTTTGAGTTTCTGGTGTCGAAACTGCTCCAGATCCCTCTTCTACGTTGCCAATCAGTAATAAATTCACAGATCGAAGAAAAACTTCACTGGACTCAGCTAAGTTCGTTTCTTCGATACATTCAGAAATACAGTTCACATATCTCGGGGTTATGGTAACTGGAACATAGTTTGGATCTGCAATGTTATCATCGTCGTCGAAATCATCTTGCTCTTCTTCTTCTTTTTCTTCTTCTTCTGAACTTTCAATAGAGTTCATGAACGCTTGTTGTTCTTCTTCGGACATATCTGATACGTTGTACCTCTTTTTTCTTTCATGTGCTGTACATTCAAACATTTTTTTCTAGGAAAAGGATATCGTGATGGCTGTTCCTACATTGCTTCGTCTTTTTATCTTTCTACAGGTACACATAAATAAATTCAGGCAAAAAACACCTAAAAATTCATAAAATATGTAATTAATAACAAAAGGGAAACTAACAAAAAAAATGTTGTGTGTGTTATGTCATCCCTGAAGACGACAACAATACGGTAATCTAATTATTGTACAGTTATCAGCACAAATATTAACAAAATATATATTTTTGCTCTCGCCACAAAAATTCCTATAGAAATCCGACACCAACAAATATCTTTTAATTATTTTTTTAATTCGCAATACGAAACAATGTTAAATACGTGTTCACTAACTGCTTGTTTACACTACTGTTAACAAGATTCGAATGACACCAACGTATAAGATTCAAACCGGCAACATATATTGCTATGAACCATTCTAAAAGACGCATTAACAGTTTGTATAAGAATCAGTGTTACATGTTGATTGAATTGAATTAACGAAATGTCATCCACAGAGATGCCTACCGGTTGGAGGGTTAATTATACTATTTTATATCCTGTTATTGGATGGCTGTACCTAGCACAACAGGTTCATTTAATTGTATTAATGTTAACTAGATTTTTAGTAGATGTTACTTTTACAATACAACGAACTAGGTATATTCACAGTTTGCTTTTAATAATTATTGTATTAATAGTACCTTGATAATTAATGAATATTTCATAATTGTTTTAATTATATGGTTAGTAGACACAGTATTTTATATTTGTGCGAAACGCTTCTCGAACACTTAACATACGATTAATATCGTGTATCAATGAATTTTGATACAAAAATAGAATTTTAATGAGGGAATTAATGTAAGATTAGGGAAAACATTATACTTCTACCCATTGTTTCGATTAATTCTAGGACTTTCGAGCATAGAGATACAAGTCTTATCAGCAGTAATAAGTCGACCCAAAAATTCAGATGGGTTATGCTTAAACAGCTTCAAACAATACTTTGAAATCGCCGATCGGTTCTTTGGTCCACTGTTACATACGCGGCACTCATCTTGCAGAAAGTTTTTTCATACCCAAATAACCGTGTTAAATTGAAACTACTTGAAAACCTTCAAAATATCAGTCGTCTTCCCTCAATGATCTAACAATACGATATTATACACTTTTGTTATCATTTCTGTTATAGTGGCATCTTTTAGCCTGTCAGAGAGCTTAACATAGGATCAAAACGAAAACCATTTTATAACTTGTGAATTACTTCTATTTATTGATGGAGCATAGTTCGGATAATATTTGTCAAGATTTTTGTTTTCATTCTGTTATTGTTTTTCCTCGCAGAAAATAATGTCTAATGAGAACGCGAAAATCACTTTCTTTCATTCTAGCGACAGTAGTACAACTTGCTTATTTTGGCTGTCAAACACAAACCAACCAGCAGATATTCTTGAAAATTGGTATGAACCAATCTAGAGGAACTTTTTTTAATAAAATAACATTAATTTTACTTGATGGTGCCATATTTTGCGTTTTTACCCCATAATGGGAACGTAAAAATTACTTTTTCCAGTCTGACGAAACTAATACAAATCGTTTACTTTAAATGGCTGTTAAATACAAAATAATCGGCAGATGTTCTCAAAAATTGATACAACGCCATCTAAAAGAACATATTTGAATAAAGTGGTATTAATTGTAGTGAATGGTGCCATGTTTTGCATTTTTACTTGCCTTTTTGAACGATCTTCGTAAAACAAACAGAAAATAACATCTTTTTCAAATAGATTAGTTTTAGAATTCTTGGAATAAATCCTTTTCAGGTGCAGTAAGGATGTCAAAATTTTTAGCTACAGCTTTTGTTGAAATTACTCGACCTTAACATTAGAAAAACGCGAATTAAATTACAGTTATAAATCCTGAAAGGATTTTTCACATTTAGTTATAGCTACCTCCACGTTTCCTAGATAGATCGTAGTCGGTCCTCTCATCTATCATTATGTTAGAAGTTAATATTAAGCTGAAAATCATCCAGTTTTGTTCCTGATATTTATAAAAGATAATGTAGTGGGTCCATCATTGTTTTTAGGATGTGTTTGTAATAAAGTTGGGTAAATAATGAAAAAATTAACGAAATTAGGTCCCCAGCAGAAATGTTTTGTGTATTTCAAATATATGAATATACAGCAAACGTTTTTGTTGTTAACTAGTTAATATAATATATTTCAGCATATTTGTTAAAGTTATAATAGTTAAAAATATTGAGGATAATGAAATTACTATTTGAGGCGAAGGTGTAAATATTTTCTGATAGGTGTCTTGAAAATGCAAAAGCGAAACTAATTAATATTTTTGAGCCTTGTTTTAAATGGTATTAGTATTTTATAAGATGAATACCGCTGTTATTAAAGATATCTCTGTTTTCCATATTAATATTTAGCGTATTTTTCAGGTTATTTGTAGAGCGAAAATAAATTCTGAATGAGTCTGTTTTAGAGAAAGAAAACAATTTTATACGAAAGTTGTTCATTTACTAGTTGTTAGAATGTACGAAATTGATCAAAATATGATATTTTTTTAATTGTATTGTAGGTTTCTTGGATAATATGAAATGGAAAAGCTGTTGCTGCGCGCTATTTGAGGAATAATGTCTGTTTCTTTTTGAAATTTAGATGCGGGCACAGGAATATTAAACAGTCTATGAAAATAAGTGTAAACAATCTGGTGTGAGTCAACACGCGACTTTCTCTTACACACATAGATATGCCAATAGTGTCCACAAATTATTAGGTTATTGTCTACGCTTATTTTGGAAACGATAATAGTAACGGTCACCCATTCAAGATACTGGACAGGCGAAAGGTTGCTTAACTCCGGAAATATTCTCTGATAAGTTACTTCAACGCATTTTTTCAGAAAAACTATTAAGTTCACGTAAAGACGCATTAAATACATAATAACCGCAGCAAATTTTAAAAAAAGTTATAGCTGTTTCCGAGATAATCGCAAAAAACTTAAAAATCGCAAGAATAAAGTGGCACTTCCCGTCATTCGATTTTACCTAAATTCTTGACGTCTGATGTGCAGAATATAAAAAACTTAAATATACAATTTCATTTATATATCATTTTTAATTTTTGAGGTATATTGTTCACAATTAATATACTAGGTACTTCCGGTTACTCGATTTTCGAAAATTTATTAAAGATACAGCTTGATTCATATAAAACGGAATGATGTAGCTAAGAAATCTACTAATTTTTAAAAAATCGTTGGAGCCGATTTCAATAAAATCACGGAAAAAAATACGGAAAATATATAGAAATAAAGTGAAACTTCCGGTTATTCAATTTTAACCAAATCGTTGATTTTGGTATACCAATATAGTTAGGGCAACAAATATGAATTTTCAGTCAGCTAGGATTTTTAGTTTCATAGTTATTTTATTTTGAGTTAACGGTGAAGGTACTTCCGGTTACTCACTTTACGGAAAAGCTTCTGAGAAACAGCTCAAACTATATGAAAGGCCATTAAATATTTAAGAAACCAAATAATTTTTAGAAAAATCGTTATGGCAGATTTCGAGAAAATCGCGAAAAATGAAAAATTTGGAAAATAACAAAGAATAACAGAAATCAAGTTGTACTTCCAGTTATTCGATGTTAACAAAATTCTAGATTTAGCATGCGAAGGTAGTTAGGATCTCAACTATAAATTTTCATTTATTTACAATTTTCAGTTTCATAGTTATTTTATGCGTAGTTAATGGCAAGACTACTTCCAGTTACTCGCTTTACGGACATTTTTCTGAGAGATTGCCTTAACTATATAAAAGGGAATTCAATGTCTACGAAATACAATACATTTAAAAAAAACGTTGGAGCTGATTTCGAGAAAATCACGAAAAACCAAATAATGACAAGAGTGAAGTGGCACTTCCGATAATTGGATTTTAGCAAAATTATTGAAGTCGTGAGCGTGGAGGGATACAAACTCAAATATAAAATTTCGTTTATTTACAACTTTTCTTTTTCGAGATATTTTTTCACACACACACACACACACACACACACACACACATACACACACGCGCGCGCGCGCACCTACACACAGACAGACCAATTTTTAAAAACATGATTGTCGGATTCAAGGGACCCGAAAACGTGTATTTCCACTAAAGTTTCGACATAGAAAATTTTGGACGAAAATAATACTTTCTCTATACTATATTTCATATAGGTAAGAAAAAGTAATTACAGAAAGTTTATATTTTTTAATGGACTGAGAGGACCAACACAGACAATTCAAATTAGTTATTTGTTCGTAGTCCAAATATTGAAAATTGAAATTCGTTATCTATCAATTCTCTTGATAAGTCTAAGTAATTGATGATGTTGTTGTTACCTATTTTGTATAAGTTATTTAGGCATGTAATAAAGTTACTAAATTTGAATATTTATGGAAACTTTCACAGTTATTATTCATAATTAAAACAATTTTTGGATAAACTGTGTAACTTTAATAAAAATTAAACGTTTCGAAAGCTA
>JAHWXV010428107.1:0-10005 GCA_024586415.1 Phrixothrix hirtus
AGAATCTTTGAAGTCAAGCAGGCTTTTGCGTATTCAGTAGCTTGGATGGGTGTGCGTTACAATTATCTTTTCCAAAATGAACGTGGACACTATTTCCATATCTATGTGCGTAAGAGAAAGCCGTATTTGTCTTACACGAGATTTTTTATTAAGCAATATCCGTTAAATTCTATACCGGATTAATAATTAATGAATTGAATACATTATATCGACGTAGGTCGTTATTTGCCACCAATCGTCCTTAAGAGGGTAGTGTACCCCCACATTTTGTTAGCGATGTCTGTTAAATTCTGTTGCGGATTATTAATTATTGAATTAAATACATTATATTGATGTATATAGATCGTTATTTACCACCAACCGTCCTTAGGAGGGTAGTGCATCCCCACTTTTTTATTAGGCGATTTCCGTTAAATTTTGTTGCGGTTTATTAATTATTGTATTGAATACATTATATCGATGTTGATCGTTATTTGTCACCAGCCGTCCTTAAGAGGGTAGTGCACCCCTACTTTTTACCAAGCGATTTCTCTTAAATTTGATTACGGATTATTGATTAGTTAATTGAATACATGATACCGTAGATTAAAATTAAAAGAAAAAAATACGACATTCTATCTAAAGTAGGAGTGTTTGTCTCGATTTCGGGTATAACTCGAAATATTTTAATTGAAAATATTTGAATGAGTTATTACTAATACCAGATATAGAATTTTGTAACTTTTACGGGAAGTTCAAAATATATTTAATGAACGGGTTTCATGAAAAACCTTGTATATCACTTCAATCAGATCCAAATTTTCCATAGATTTGTAATTAGTTGTGTAGAACATAAAATTATTTAATCAAATCCATAGCTAATAATACGGCATAAAAGCTAACGGGTATCTCCCTAAACGTGAGGCGACAACCTACCGCCTTAAGGACGGTTGGTGGCAAGCGATAATCTACAATCATGTAATGTATTCAATTTAAAGTTAATAATCCGTTATAAAATTTAACGGACATCGCTTAATAAAAAAGTGGGGGTGCACCACCCTCCTAAGGACGGTTGGTGGCAAATAACGATCTACGGTATAATGTATTCAATTAAATAATTAATAATCCGTAATCAAATTTAACGAACATCAGTTATTCTGAAAGTGGGAGTGCACTACGCTTTTAAGGATGACGGACGATAAATAACGATTTGCATTGATATAATGTATTCGATTCAATAATTATTGTGCGTGCGTGTGGGTGAGTGCGTATGGGTGAGAGCGCGCGTGCGTGCCCGCCTGCGTGCGTGCGCGTGTGCGTCTGTGTGTAAACAAGATATCTCGAAAACAAAATATCGTAGCTAAACAAAATTTTATATTTATATTTATATTCATCGTCACACGCGACTGCAATAATTTCATTAAAATTTAATAATCCAAAGTGCCACTTTACTCTTGTCATTTTTTGGTATTTCGAGATTTTCCCGAAATCGGCTCAAATTTTTTTAAAATTTTTTATTTCAATTTTTTATCTTCTGTCAATGAAATGTCAAGCATTTAGTTAAAATCTAATGACCGAGAAAATCCCACTTTACTACTGTCATTTTTTGGTTTTTCAAGATTTTCTCGAAATCGGCTTTAACGATTTTTTTAAATTTTATATTTAAATTTGTTATCTTCTGT
This sequence comes from Phrixothrix hirtus, assembly GCA_024586415.1. Lineage (NCBI taxonomy): Eukaryota > Metazoa > Arthropoda > Insecta > Coleoptera > Phengodidae > Phrixothrix > Phrixothrix hirtus. Next base: position 1,662 of record JAHWXV010428107.1, read on the forward strand.
CAATGAGATGTCAAGCATTTGGTTAAAATCTAATGACCGAAAGTGCCAGTTTACTCTTGTCATTTTTGGTGTTTCTAGATTTTTTCGAAATCGGCACGAACGTTTTTTAAAAATTTTATATTTAAATTTTTTATCTTCTGTCAATGAGATGTCAAGAATTTAGTTAAAATCTAATGACCGGAAGTGCCAGTTTATTCTAGTCATTTTTTGGTTTTCCGAGATTTTCTTGAAATCGTCTCCGATTTTGTGTGTGTATGTCTGCTAGTCCTGATAGTCCTGAATAAATGAAAATTTGTATATTTGTATGCTTAATCAAGAATTTTGTTAGAATCGAATAACCGGAAGTACAACTTTATTTCTGTTATTTTTAGATATTTTCCGAATTTTCGTTTTTCGCGATTATTTTGTAATCGTCTCTAACGATTTTTATAAAACTTAGGTATTTTCTTGGTTACTTTATTCCGTTTTACATGAATCAAGCTGTATCTCTAATAAATTTTCGAAAGTCGTGTAACCGGAAGTGCTTATCTCAAAAACTAAATATGATATATGAATGTAGTTGTATATTTAAGTTTTTTATCTTCTAAACATGAGACGGCAAGAATTTAGGTAAAATCGAATAACCGAAAGTGCCACTTTGTTTTTGCGATTTTTAAGTTTTTTTGCGATTTTTTCCAAAATGCTATAACTTTTATTTTCAAATGTGCTAGGGTTATTATGTATTTAATGCCCCTTTACGTGAACTTAACGGTTTTTCTGAAAACATGCGTTGAAGCAATTTATCAGAGTAAATTTCCGTAGTTAAGCAGCCTTTCGCCTGTCCACTAACTTGGATGGGTGACCGTTACAATTATCGTTTCTAAAATAAACATTTATGGACGCTATTGGCATATCTATGTGCGTATGAGAAAGTCGTGTGTTTTTTCAAACCAGATTTTTTGTATATTATATGGTTTAATTTAGAAATTAGGTAGTCTTGAACAGGTTGAACAAGATATGTCCGCCCTCGCATTTTAGTGTTGGGCACAACAATAAGAAACATGGTCGGTCAATTTACTTGACTAAATAATTGCTACCTGCGGGTTTGTTTAGATTTATTTAGCCATCTAGTTTGCTTTAATGTAATTCTTACAAAAGTCGCCATTAATTTCTACGCCTCTGCAAGATTCGATACTAGGCAATTAAACTGATATATTCATACCAACAAAATAGAATGAAATAACCAATGTCGAAGGTAAAATGCTCGAGGCACTGAAAAAATTAATTAAATGGAAAGCAGGCGTGACCGAAATGCCCAAATTTGGATTTTAGATATGAGTTATTTATTATATTTAAAAATGTAGCGCCAAATTCGAAATGCCACGTAAGACAAAACGATTGTCACCTGTTTGAATTTGGCGCGCTGTTTAGTTGCAAAACAATTTTTAGAACACTATTTATTAGTTATAAGTGTTTAAATAAATCTTATGAAATAGGTTATGTAGGAATTTAAATAAACCGGCAATTATTGCATGATACGCCAATGAACTTTGTATATCAGTAAGACAGATATTAAAGAAATTCATGATTGGCGTCAAATTTCTTGCCTGCCCGGCATTTCTGCGAAAACATAATCCAATAAAATTCTTCTTTTCACAGTAGCGAGTTATTATTTATTTATAGCACACTTCGTGGTTTTGTTTAAATTGCAAATATATTTTGTTACCTCAGTTTTAACAACCTAAACAGAGGATTTTTGAATCCAAATTTTGGCGCATGCGCACTCGCGCCGGTTTATCATTTTATTATTTTTAAGCATCACCTTAATTGTACATTTTACAAATATAGCATTAAAGATGATTTGTATGCAAAAGTAGGACACAATAATTATTTCTAAAAAACCTTGACGTTTTCAAATTGTGTTAAGGTTTAATGTCGGACGTCCTGAAAACCTGAAAAAATCTCTTAATTCACAAAAGTAGGTCAAAGTCGCATCGAAATCAATAATAGCAAATGCAATTTTCCATTTTCTCTGTTCTTTCGACTATTAACCACAATAAAAACAAGTCGGAATTTTAACACGTTTATTAACGACGTTTCTATTGGTATAATAAAAAGCGTGGGTCAAACTAATTGAACGTATCTGCTTGACTTCTTGCTTATTTAATGAATGTAAGGCACAGCGATGTCATTGAATTTAATCAACTTCCAGCAATGAATTCTCGATTATCGCACAATATTGCATGACCTTGTACGTTTTTGTTTTCGAGATGTTATGTAATGGTTTTAGTTATCGTTATGAATGATTTTATAATACGCCTAACGTCTAGAATTATGAAAATCCAATTTATAAACAAAACGCAGTGTTGCATTTAATTCTCCCCACCCCTAAATACGTCATTAGAATGATTCATTTGTTTATTTTATATTTGAAACGATAAAATTAAATTTTTATACTTGCTTTTAATTAGTAAATTCAATTCTTCTGCCATTTTGTACAAGCAAGGTTATTAAAAGATACCGACATTAAATAAAAAAAGATTAAATTGGTTATTATGTAATTAACATAAAACATTATTCATTGGAAAATAATAAATTAGTGATGTTTTGCTAGGATATCAAGGTCAGATCCCCCTCTTGCCTTTTAATGGTTTATTTTTAAATCGGCAAATGATTTTCTGTTTAGAAACAGTTTTGAAGCGATTTTTGACTGCATGTATGATTTAATTTGAGCAAACTTCTTCAAGGAGAATTTTTAGGAATTAATTTAATTAAACAGATAGAAATGAAGGATCAGGATCTTACCTGAAAACATCAACTTCTTTTAAAATGATCTACAAAAAAATCGGTGGCATATTAATGACGGAACTTGTACCGTGCTAAGTATCAATTATAGAACGAACACATAACCTGAGTGTGTTTAAATTCAGGTACAGAATATTCTAAGTATTGCGATACGATATGAATAAACATATAACAGAGTGTCCCAAAAATAAGTGACACCCTACAGACCGTATGTACGTGTGTTTGAAATTAGTCCCCCATTTTTTTTAATATAATTTTCTTGGAGTTCTGTGTAGTTTTACACAGAGTTCCTGATAGGTTCTAGAAATAGTTCTGGCGATTAAAGACAAAAATGAACTTTGCAATTTTGGGGGGCTAATGTCACGCAACCCCTCATTTACGAAAAATATTTTTTATTGAGTTCTGAATAGATTTTGAATAGTTCCAGAGTTCTTTATATGTTTTAGATAGAGTTCTACCCAAGAATATAAAGAAAATCAGACGAATTTTCAAAAGTAGTAACTATAATCGCCTGGAACTTTTTGGTTTTCAATTGTAGAGATTTTTGTCATTAAGATTTTCGATAGATCAACAGAGGGACTATTCAGAATTCCCAACAGAACTGCCAGTACTCTTAAAATAGTTTTTCGTACTTTGAGATCACAAAGTCACTACCAATAATCACTCGTAATTTTTTCAGCATAGATTCTACAGATTTTTGTCATTGAGATTTTCGATAAAGCATGGGAGGAGCTATTCGGAACTCCCTACCAAACTGCCAGAACTCTTAAAATAATTTTTCGTACTTTGAAATTACAAAGTCGATATCAATAATCACTCGTAACTTTCTCAGCATAGATTCTACAGATTCGTGACATAATTTTCGATAGAGCTTCCGAAGGGCTATTCAGAACACCCAACAGAACTTTCAGAACTCTTAAAAGTTTCGGTGACTATTCTGAAGATTCTTGTGATTTGTGTTTTCAAGAGAACTTCTAAGAAGTTTTTCATTGTTTTCTTAATTCTTAGAACTCTGAACAATTTTTTTAGACGTCCAGTTGAAAATACGTTCTTAACAGTAATTCTTAAACGAAGATTCTGTAAGCTTGTCTGTATATTTTTGTAAGCGTTCGTACTAACGATATTTTCGTGCAAGAAGTGTCAGAAGGTGGTATCCTCTGACACTCCGACTACCTCACTGGCTCAGTGCTTTTTGGATAAGACCTGGCAATATCTTGGCCAGGATCTTTTCTATTAGTGCCTCTAATTTTTCGGGATATGTGTGTTTTTCTTCTTTTTGGTCTCTCTTTTTGGTTATCTCCGCGTGCCTACTCTTCTTGTATAATTTTCCGGCTTCAAAGGTCTCCTAGCGTTGATATTCCTTGGATTTGGCGGGTTTTCTGGACAGGTACGAGACCATGCCGCATGTTCCCCTCCACAGTTTGAACACTTCGATTTCTCTTCTTTGGGTTGTTTGCATTCATGTGTTGGGGCGGCTCCTGAACAAATCATGCACCTTTGCTGCTCAGTACACTTGAAGGACACATGTCCAAATGCCTGGCAGCGAAAGCACTGTCCTGGAACTACTGGTTTCCTTTTCTCTTCTGTTCTTGCTATTATATGTAAAATTTGACGCACTTCTCCTATCTTGGGCCCTCTCGCTTCTTTGTCGCTGATTACCAGAATTCTCATTCTTACTATACTTTTGAATTGGAAGCCCTGTATGATCAGGTCTTTCTCTACCTGGTCCAGGGAAATTGATGTCAGAATTCCCCTTATGACTATTCTCGATTGCTTCACCTCCGGTAACTGGAAATAGTGACATGGGATGTTGGTTCTTTATAACTGTAACAGGAGCATCCCGTACTCCGTCGTATCTTTTGTGAAGATTCTCATCCCTTATCTGGCGTTAATCACCTTAAGGATGATGATTTTATTGTCTTCTGCTGCTTCTTTCACCTGAATGTAATCGTTCTTGTTCGCGATCACAATTGGTGGGGCCGACTGTCGTTTTCTTGTTGTTCTTTTGTTCGGGATACCCCAATTGAGTGACCTTTATATGTCGCTATTCGATTTCTATTTGTACTTCCCTGATTTCCAGTTTGTAGTTGTTCGTTGTCTCTATTTTTTCTAATTCATTTGCGCTAATCGTCCTTTTGATTAGGATCGCTACTCCTGCTCCTACTCTGTCCTCTCTATCTTCCCTGTAGACGTTATATCCCGGACTCCAGAACCTATCCCCTTTCTTTAATTTTGTTTCCGTGATTAGTAGAATGTCGATTTCGTGCTTCCTCAGAAATAGCTCCATTTCTTCTTTTTTGTTCTTGAAGCTGTTGGAGTTCCACGTTGCTACCTTTAGGATTGTTTGTTTAGGCATTTAACTTCCCCTGTAATTTGTTTATTACTTAGGACAGCATCTTGGTTAGCAATTTTTCTATTCTAGGCCTTCTTCCAGTCTCGACGAGTCTACTAGTCGGGATTTGGTTCTTTCTACGTATGATGTACCTGTTTTTATTTCGGCTTCCTTGACTTTTTGTGCTTTCGCTATTTTCTGCCTTTCTTTTGTTTGCTCCGGGTTTGCCTCGCATTTTTGGATGTTTGCGGGGTGTTTGCCCTCGCAGTTTCAACACTTTGGTGGTTTGCTTGCATCTTATGTGCTTTTTAGGCATCTATAGTTGGCCGTACACCGGTATGACACGTGACCAAAGAATTGGCACCTATAACACTGTTGTGTACATGTTGACCTCTTTCAGGTCGTAGATCTCTTTATTCTTTGTGTTTTTCTCACAATTTATTAGAACGAGTGGGAACTTTTTGGTTCTGTTCCCCAATCTTTTCGCGTTTCTGATATTGAAACCTCTTTCTTGTAAGTCCTCCGTCACCTCTTCTTCTTTAATAAATTCGGATATTTCCCGGAGAACTATCTTCAGTTCTTTCTCTTCGGAGAGCTGAAATCGGTGGCATGGTATTTCCAACATGCCCAGTAGTTTTCTAACTTTCCTGAAGTCTTCTGCGTTGTCTGTAAATATTTTTATGCCTTCGCTGACGTTGTAGGATTTGGTGAGCTTTATTCTGTTTGCTTCTGCTGCGCTGTTACCTCCACGAAGGTTTCCTTGTCCCGTAGGATTATCGGCGGGGGTTTCTTCGTTTTCTTCGTTTCTTCAGCTGCTTGGTTGTTCTTTGTTTCTTTGTCGGGGGTACCCTTGTTTCGTTTTTGCGGCTAAGCCCTATACGAATAATTAAGGGTGGTTACACACTCTGTGATAAGGGACTTGCCTCGTCTACCGATATGTCCGAGATGATTGACATATTGCCGAGCTTCGGGTCTTCTTCGATTTGAGCTGTGCTGTCGCTGAGCGTCTTCCTCTTCTTTGGTGCTGAGTTGTTGTCCGCGATCTTCTTGTCTCGTATCTTGTTCAGCTTACCCTGTTCCAACCGCAACCTGGACACCGTCTCTATGGAATCTTTGATTGTGGATTCAATTCAGTCTATTTCGTTTTCTAGTAGTTGTAATTTTTCTTCTTCCGTTCGTTGGTTTGCCATGTCGATTTTGTTCACCGATATAGGATATATCGACACACTCGATCACTACTCTCGAATGTTGCACCCGACCCACCTACTCTATGAGTAAGGGACCTAAGGTACAACACAGTCACTCGTTCTGGAACTAACTTCGAAATAAGTCTGTCCTCTTGGACAGTTTCGCGACGACCCCAGGTTCTCAAGCCTGTATGGGTTTCTTATAGATTCCCAACCCTATTGGGTATTTATCTGAGGATCCAAAGCCTCTTACATGGGTTTCTTATATGTTCCCAAGCCTATTGGGTACTTAGCCAAGAATCCTAAGCCTCTCACATGGATTTCTTCAAGGTTCTCAAGCCTGTGGTTTCCAGGCGTTTTGTGTGTGTCTTATAGGTCCCCAAGCCTTTAGGCTACTTTTCCAAGGTCTCTAAGCCTCTTGTGGGCATCTTTATGGTTTCCAAGCCGAAATAAAGTAGCAGCAAATTAGAATTGCATTGATTGAAATTTGTCATCAGTTTTTTGAAGGACTGTATCTGGGACGCTATACTGCCAACCCAATGATGTTGCAGAAGGCACAGAAAGATTTGTTATAATGTGCTGATCAGGGATTCAGCATGTGTCTCTTCGACTTGGCCAATAAAACGAACTAGATGGGCCATGAGGATACACGAAGTTTATCAGTGCAATATTCTGCCCAATTGAGCTTTCGCAAACCTTGCCAACCCAACAGCAGTTATTATACATACATGCAACATACTGTCCCAGTTGCAGTGATGAAACCTCAAATTCTGGAGGATCATCATGCAACAAATGACATCACATCTCCAGACACCCTTTTCACTTGAATTTTTCGCAAGTCAATTAGAATGAACTGATGATTTTCACTTGTTCCAGCAATTCTGGAAGTTGAAAAAATCTTTCTTCCTGAGCAGATCTGCTACACCAAAATCTTTGTAATGATGGCACAAATTTTTGTACTGAACTGCAGATCCATCACTGAAGTACATGATTTTTTGCAGATTGGCTGCATAGTGCTTCAGTAATTCCAGAACATTTGCCAAAAAGACATGAACAGCAGTTATGTCATGCCTCAAGCTGTCACTGACTATGCAAAAACTTTTGCATTGCATTTGTGCATTTTCAACAAAGTACACCACAAAGGGATGCACAGTTGCTTGACTATTGCCACAATGAAAACCTTGAACAACATCTTGAACAACAAATGAGTAATTCTCAGTAAAATCAAGTAGCATCACTACTTCACCTGGCTTCAGGTTTTCTTTCATAGTTTTGAGATACTATGTTTGAATTGTTGAGACAACTTGCTGAATGGTAAAGTCAGAGTTTTGACAAAATTATCAACTGGCAGTTGCTTAGTTTCCAGAAATGCACGATCAACTTCATCAGGATCAACATCCTTGTTACAACTCAGTTAGGTGTGATTCAACTGGATTTTTTCCTGTGCAGATCTCACACTGGTGAAGCATGCAAGTTTTTGATTCAGTGTTACACGCCTTCACCTTCACCTTCACTTGGCTTCACGTTTTCTTTCACAATTTTGAGATACTATGTTTGAATTGTTGAAACAACGCGATGAATGGTAAAGTCAGAGTTTTGACAAACTCATCAACTGGCAGTTGCTTAATTTCAACCAATTCACGATCAGCTTCATCAGGATCAACATCATTGTTATAACTCAGTTAGGTGTGATTCAACTGGATTTTTTCGTGTGCAGATCTCACACCGGTGAAGCTTGCAAGTTTTAGATTCAGTGTTACACGCCTTCTCTTTCACCTGGCTTCAGGATTTCTTTCATAGTTTTGAGATACTATGTTTGAATTGTTGAGCAACGTGATGTATGGTAAAGTCAGAATTTTGACAAAATTATCAACTGGCAGTTGCTTAGTTTCAAGCAATGCACGATCTACTTCGTCAGGATCAACATCCTTCCTACAACTGAGTTAGGTGTGATTCAACTGGATTTTTTCCTGTGCAGATCTCACACCGGTGAAGCATGCAAGTTTTTGATTCAGTGTTACACGCCTTCACCTTCACCTGG
>JAHWXV010428116.1:0-12131 GCA_024586415.1 Phrixothrix hirtus
AAACTTATCGTAATAATATAATTTACCATAATTATATATATATATATATATATATATATATATATATATATATATATATGTAAGTACATATAATATGAATACCTTTAAAAGTTTGTTAAGCAGTTTCAACTTCCGATGTGTATTTTATAAAGCTACCGTTTGCAATATAGTATTTTACACTTGGGTAAATCATGATGCAAATGCAGCGATTACGTTTGCCACGTAAATTCGCGACTGCAGATGATGACGCAATACTATAAACAAATTACAGTCGTTCAGGGATTTACATACGTATTAATATTTAATTTTACAAGATTTTAAAATAAAGATGACTAGAATTTTACTTTTAATCAGTGGCGGCTTGTGATTGAAAAAATCGGAGAAAAGCTACAACAACAACAATTTTCAAAATTCCTGGACATTAATTTACATTTCAAATTTTATTTGTTATTACTAAAAGCACGAAACGCTATAGAACAATCTCCGTAACACTAAACTGCTAAACAACCATTTATATTCACAAAACTGGGATTTTTAAAATTAATGTTATAGGATTTACTGCTATTCTTAATAACTTTTTTTATTATAGTAGTCAATTGATTCATTGGCCGTCCTTGACATAAAAGGTCCCTTTTAACATCACCTTTCCATGTATCAAAAGGAATTTCCAATAAATTACACAAAATGTCATTAATGGGATTCATATTGATATTTAAAAGCACTATATAACTAATAGAACACGACTATAATAAAAATACTATATTTTATTGTTTTTAAAGTTTTGCATTCCAAAGCACAAAGATAAAATGTAATTACTCTCTACTCCACCTACTTGACCTGAAAAGTCGCCATTGCTTTTAATAATAAAAAGAAACAATACGTAACGCTAAAACATAAAATTGTCTTATTTGTAAAGTTAAGAATTTTTCAATTAGTTTTGTTACGGACGCCATTGCAGTATGCGTGCATTTGTTTGTATAAAACTACCATAAATACATAATTTTTGGAAGAAACAAAAACTACTTACCTTCAAATTTTGGAATGAGTGTTTCAAAACCCGATTTGTAAGGAGATTCTTTAAACATTTTCACACAGTACTAAATTAAACACAGCAAAGAAAGATGTACACATTCAACGAAGGCGTAAATGAAACTGACGCCAGGCTGATGTGATGCATATTGTGTTTCTGATAATATCGCACTGGATTGTTTAAAATGTACTTAACTTGACAAGTAGTTATTTCTTTTCCAGAAACAATTTTTTTCTGCATAGTTCTCACTAATAAATACCTTTTTGAACTTATCACATGTGTAGATATTGACTACTGTATATTTTGTTACTTTAAGATAAATATTGAATTTTATAAACTTAAATACCGATATTGCAATTAACTATTGATATTTGTTTGTGCACAAAAAGTAAATCTAGAATACTTCGAAATTGTGACTTTGTTGCCGCAAATGAAGCATTGCCAATATTCACCAAATTCGTTCAAAGCAATAAACTATTTAAGTTGAATCTACTACTTTGTTTATTATTATACAGGTGCATCTTGAAAAAACACCTGAATTAATGCGAACACAATTATTGTGTCCAAACAAAATCAATTTTTTTACCGTTATACTGTTCTCTCAGTGCAAAAACTGTTTGAGTGATATGTATTAGTACTTATCTGCTGTCAACTTAATCATTTCATATGAATCAACGCTACTCAAATGCTGAAATGACCAATATACATTTTATGTACGGCCGCGTAAATAGAAATAACAGTGAAACACGACGTCTGTACATAAAATCGTTTCCTCAAAGACGGATTCCTGATAAAAAAATATTTTCTTCTATTCATCGTCGCTTGCGAAAAGCAGGTAAATTTGCTTATGAGTTTTCCGATAATGGTGCACAACGAACAGTATGCATTCCAAATCTCGAGGAGGAGATTTTACACAGACTTGAGGAAAATCCAGTAAATAGCAATAGGGATGTAGCGTTAAACATGCAACTGTCTCACCTGACAGTGCGGAAAGTTCTTCTAGAGCAACTGTTACTTCCATACCATGTACAGAGAGCACAGGCACTCTTAGAAGGTGACTTTCAACCGAGAATAATTTTTTGTAATTGGTTTCTAGAACAACGTGTTAATCCTGATTTTCAATTTAAAATTCTTTACACTGGCGAACGAAATTTACGAAAAATGCTATTATGAACTGCCATAACAATCACCAATGGTCAATAGAAAATCCTTGCGCCGTGTTTCAATCTCGGCATCGGCAACGCTTTTCTTGTAGTCTTTGAGCAGGTATAATAGGTTAGAATTTGATTGGTCCTTCCTTTTTGCCGGACGATTTCTGGAGAACAATTTACCAGAACTCTCAGAGGGTGTTCCATTGGAAGTCCGTCTTCACTCCTGATTTATGTGTTTTAGTCGGACAGAAAGACAATTTCTCAATACCAGCTACACAAATAATTGGATTGATAGAACTGGGCCGATTAATTGACCTGCCAGATCTCCAGGCTGGAATCCGCCGGACTTCTTCCTTTGGGATCATCTCTAAACATTAATGTATGATATTATTCCAATTCCTAACATACAAGCTCTTCGAGAACGCGTTGAAGAAGGCTTTCAAATAATTCATCATACTCCAGGAATTTTTGGTCGTGTGCGAGAATCAATGAGAAGACGCATTGAAGCGTGTATCGCAGTTAGAGGTGGACATTTCGAACAGCTACTTTGGTGTTTATTATTATTATTCATTTGTTTTAACATAGAATAAATAAGTTCGTATTTTTAAATGTTAAATTGCTTATATCTCATAAACGAAGAAGTTGCGGACATATGCTTGTATGAATTATATTTCTTATTTTGGACCAAAGTATACGTCTTCAAAGTTTGAGTATAGGTCACGTATACACCCTGTATATGAATTGTAGTTTAAATTTGCATGGGCTATTTGCATTTGCATTTTGAGTTTCAAATTCTAATCACTATTAGCGATTATCATTAGATAATTCATAGGACTAACTTTTCTTGGTGTCTTATGGTGTATAAGATATTCTGTTGTTCAATTTACACAACGTTTATTATTAGCCAAAATATAACTTTGAGTTTTAGTTTGTTCGGATGCCACTCTTTCTATCGGATTTCTCTTATCGGAAATAGTTTCAAGTGAAAAGTCTCAAATATTATTCGTTAGCGGCCTCTCTAGTCATAACTTTAACTTGTTAAATATTTACAATTTGTTTATCGCTTTGCAACGAGGTCAAGTCATACTGTTGCTTAAGCTGCAGATAAAAACACTTTTTTGCAGTTGTTATCGATTTTATAATTTTTCTCAGTGTTTTCGTCTACATTCGGTTTCTATTGTTTTAGTTTAAATGCTAACCAATCACATTTAAATTTTAGTTCGCTATTTTTCATAGTAAAACTTTGCACTTGACAGGTAAGCATTTGTATTTTTAGATATTTAGATTTCTAGGACTGCACTATCCTTAGTGTTACACAAAAAGTGCACACATCTAGGAAAGGTTGTTATTTCCTAGTGAACTCAAGTTATTTTGCTAGCTCTGGCGATAAGGTAAGAAATTCTAGAATGATGAGTGAATTTTAAAAAAAGTTGAGCTTCAACACGTCGTTTAAACAGATGACTCCTTATCAGCTTGGCGTGTAAAACTGACAATCTGGAAATTTGTGACCAGGTATTAGTCAAAATAAATTAAATAAAAGTATAGACCTTGGAAGAAGTAAACTTTATAGCAAATAAATAAATGAATTTTGACAAAGTCCATTACATACGTATTGTTTCAGAAATGATGCAATAATGTACATGAAATTCAAAATATAGGAAACTAATTAATTTAATAACAATTTAAAATTTTCAATATACGAATTCTACAATAAATATTCAATTACATAAACTGTACGTTGTACATAAAAAATAGTCTGAATATACTTACAAAATGTTTACATGTGTTCCTTTTCCTTTTGTACAAAATAAATCGGGTACAATGATAAGTAATTTACCTAAAACAGATTTACTTATGCACAGGTACGTTTATATTTAGACAAGCAAACGTTTTATAACTGTAAAACTTTATTCACGGTAAACGTAATCTATCGAAGGCGAAATTCATTTAATTCAATGAATATTTCAGCATCTCTAGCAGTAACAGCAGCAATATGAGCCTCCACATACAACTGGTACTCTGAAGACGTTTAAGATACCTAGGCATGTAAGCTGGTGGAAATGCAGATTTCCTCACCGTAGATAAAAAATATTATCTCCGTCCCAGAATTGACTATTAGGTGTGCAAGATTTATTATTTATAGTTGACGAAATAATTATATCTGAATATTCACATCATATAATTAAAAAATTTATCATGTGCGGTTCAGATAAAACATTATTAAATTGTTCCAAAAATTTGCATCTTCCAAGATATGCATAATAACAATTAAACTAAATCGGCTATTGCCATAAACAAAAAATGCTTCATCTTCGTGCGTTGGGCACAAAGAAAGCTTGCGATTATCTAGGAATAAACTAGATATCCTATCAAAATAATCTTTATTTCTTGCGTGATACTATCACTAAAACACTTCGATGGAAACTTTTCCCGTACATATGCAACAGAACCGTTGCTTATTCGCACAAGAAACAAAATAATTAAACTATAAATTGCAATTAATTCTTTGCGAACGAAAACAGGAGACACCCTTGACCTGGCGGCTCCACTAAAAAGCCTCTAACGAACCACCCGGTCGTTCTTTATCGCACCCGTGTCGCCACACACATTCTTTAAAAATCAACTTTTCTATACAAAATTATAGAATAGTATATGCGAACTAAAAACTTATACTTAAAAATTTAGCAGCCACTAACTTTTGATAATTCTTTTAAAATTTTAAATTTACGTTAATTAATTCAAGATGGTTACTGCACCACTGCAAAATGAACGCAACATTATATTACAAATTACAAATGTCTTCAATTGAACTTTAGCCTTTTGTAATTTTGGAGGCTTTTGTTTGAATCACGTTTTATATATTCATGAATGTTTTCTAAGGCTATTTGGCGTTGGTAATTTTTTTTTCGCTTGTAATAGCGATTAGTATTTTGTTTTAGTATACAATTCTTTGATTTCCATTTATCTATTATATTTTAATTATTTCTTATGCTTATATTTAATAATTACAATTTGAATCTTTTTAGAGGTTTAATTTAGAATTATTAATGAATCTTCAACAATAGTTACTCCGTGGACCCGGTGAAGATCCACAGGTAGTGTATCGTAGTGGAACGGTTTAGCCTAGTATGTAGGCCATTAAATGGACCTTGACTAGATAACGTTAGTCTTACATGGCTTATCTGCGTTTCGTTTACATTTTATGCCTGTATAACCTCCTAATTGTGTTCCCTGCTGTCGACAGCTCATTAGCAACATCATGCGCTACATGCCCGTCTCCAGTACGACTACAGATTTTAACCCTTTTTTTCATGGTTTGAAATGGAGTTGTTTGAGTCTAGATAACCTAAAAATAAACAATATTTTTGATTCAAATTATGAAAATCAAAACGAAAAATAAAATGCAATATAAATGATAAAAACGAACAAATATAATTTAACTGTTTCTTAGCATTATTTCTTAATTCAAATTTAATACATTATAAATGTATAATGACTTAAACTAAAAAATATTAACGAACTAAGTGTTCCTTACGCTTTTATGAGTAGTGTACTTTATATGAATTTGAATAAATTAATAAATTTTTATTATATGAATAAATTAATAAGAAATACTGAAACTAGAACTATTAACCGACGCAGGAAATGTTTCTTTAATGTCCACTAAAGATCTTTTGCGTTTTCAAATAGGCCGCCAAATATACATATAAATTGATCATAGGTATTCATAATTGCCGCTAATAATAGAAATTATTCAAAGAAAATTACGTTTATTCATACATAGTCCTACATTTATTCTCAACTTTCAGATAAATTACTCATAAATAACATTGATTGAAAATAATGCTTATTGCTATATAAGTAGCTATTAGTATAATCTAGATTGAACAGATATTTATACGCTTGGCTTATTTACACTTAACTTTCTATAGATCGCAGATTTCTATAAGCAATAGCTAATCAATAATAATGAATATTATGGCGATTAATAAATTACGGATAGAAAGGTCGAAAATGGCAAGTAACTGTATAAATTTCAATTAAAATTCATAACGTTAAAACTTTGTCGAAACTAATGAACTAAGAAAACATGAATGAACTTTAATACGAATTTCTGAAATACTGTAGTTATAAGTCCTGCTTAGAAAGTTTAATAATTGCTACTTTTATATCAATGCCATGATGTCACCGGATGGACGTGTGATGAATTTGCTAATCTTGCACCCTTATAAGTAAATTCTATTTTCAATGAATGTTAGATTTTGGGTACCTGGGTACACTGTAATTGCATTCGACATTAACTAATTAAAAAACTTGAACAAGTAGAAATTTGTAAACTTGAACAAACTTCGAAGAACAAGCTGTGTACTCCAAATGAATATAAATTTGAGAATTCTGAGGTTCTAAAACTTTATTTTAACTAGTGAACAAAAACAAAGAAGTTTGGAAGAGAAATTGAACTTTTAGTTGATGTAAAGAATTTCAAAATATGTAGTTTACACGTGCCAGTTTCACAGAAATTGTAAAATTGGTAACACTTATGTAGGTAGGTTTCACTCTGAAACAGTTTTAGAAAGAACATAGCTTCCTAAAGTAATCGAGAAGTATGGATATTTAATACAGATGCAATAAAACTACATTTTCCAGCTAATAGCAAAAATTGGATTTGTTAATTTTAATATAACTTGCGTATTTTATTTACAAAATATGTATGATAACGTAACATATGGCAAGCAGTTTTATTAGAATGTTTTGTATAAAACTACGCGGTTTTAGATCGACGTTAAAGAAAGTGTAACTCAAGATTCTCTAGAATTTAACGTTAATATTAATTGTATTACAGCTTTCACATGTTTTTTTCATCTTCTGGATTGTTATGCTAATTTGTTTTGAACACTGTGCAAGAATCTGCAAAGTTTTACATTGTGCAAGCCTTTCAAGACTCTCAACTACTTTCGTTTGCCTTAAAAGTTTAAAACTGTTATCAATTTGTAAAATTCTTGAAAAGTATGTAAATATAAGCATTATCCATATAATTAACAGTTGAATGCTTAAAGTTGTATACCGCCTGATTTAGCTACAGTAACCATAAAATACAACATTCATATACTCATTGTGAGTTATTTCAAAGTGATACATTAGCCTTGAGAAGTTAATCACACTCAATTTAGTGGAAAAATTTAATGTGCAACTGTAAAATACTAAAAAGTAAAGCTCTTAATGTAGGTCAATCTATATGTATAACGGAAAGCAAAGCAGTTTTAAAAATTATACTATCGCCTTTATAAATGTACTTTGGTTTAAAACGGAGGGTCAGAAACCTCCATAGATAATATTTGGCACTGTTCCAGAATCATACAAAATTATATCTATTTCTCAAGAGAAACAAATTCATTTAAGCATATTGTTACAGGGGCGCTTATACAGAGAATTTCAATGAGAGAAAGCTGAGAAACAAATCAATAAGTAATGTTTTGTAAAAATTGGGTTTTATATCTAAACTGTTTCTTAATAGACCGTAAAATTCTTCGATAAACCTTAAAACGAAGGCTTTGAAATGTTACAAATATTCTTAAGGCTTTAGTAATATATAGTTAAACAATAATAATTAGTGCTCTTGACCAACAGTTGTATTAAAAAACGTTTAATATCAAAGATAGACGAATGAACAGAAAATGATTTGTTCTTACAATTAAACTTTTTATTAGGTTTAGAATTAACGTCAATTAAATTTCTTTAACCGCAAAAATCCTACAAAAATATTTTCTGAAATTGATTGTGGAATAATGCGGCATTATTAAAAACGGCAGTAATAAATTATTCACCCAACATTTTGTTTTAGTAAAGCAAAGAAGCAGATAGTATACAATTTTTAGAAAAAAAATGACATTAACATGCCATTATGTTTACACTTGTAGGAACTTTAATAGATATTAACAAATAGGACACATTTAGTATTTTTATTATCACAAAACTGTTCTGACGCGATAAATTAAAAATCAATGGGAGATTGCGGAACTAAAGTTATAACTTCTCACCTATTGCATTATAAAAGTTTACCATACGTCGGAATGTTTTGAGTAATTTAAGTAGAGCACTTGGAGCTAGGATTGTTGTTACTTCGCACTCTAACTTCAACATTTGACATAAAGTAAACGTTGGAACCCATTTTTCACTGTTATTTATAACCCACAACCCGTATATACAGTAAATTCTACATATTATACAAATATTTTAATGAGGAATAATTTTTGAGTCTGAACGTAATCGATTTTAACCTAAAAGGTAAACTCATAGGTTAACCTAACATTCTTTCGATAAATTTGTGTTTAAGATGCACCATCATATAATATTGATGATTGGAAATGACTTTCTCAAGGAACATTGTGAACAAAACTGACAATTGTTTGCAATCCAGAAAATATTTTTCTTTAGCAATGTGTACAGTATCCTCAATTCTATAATACAAAACTTATCTATTTAAGATAAAATTAAAATTAGAGTAGTATGTTCTATTTCTATAAGATATTCAAAACTTAATCACTGGACGAATATCGCTTAAGCCTGATTGGCAGTTAGTGCCTCGTTTGATTTTTTAGAAACGATGAAGTGCATTTCTGTACAAATACCTTTGCTCACATACAAGTTACTAAATACTGAGCTGTGAAACGCAGCTTAATTAGTACTTTGTGAAATATCTTCTGTTAAACATCCTTTGGTCAAAATATGAACTTATACATTGAAAATATTGCCTTCAATAGCTAATTATCAATTTATTGAAATCACCTTGAGCGGTAGGGGCAGATTTTATCAATTGTGGCTATCGAAGTAGTGAATGCAAATAAATAAAAAAGGCTATAAATTTTGTATAACACAACAAAGTGAACATATGTAAGGTAATTTTGGATTTATGATATCGACAAGAGCACCTAGCAAAATCAACTATTCAAAGCAACTTTCCACCTTGTAAATTAAGACGTGTAAATTGATTAAATGGAAAGGGTCACTGGGTTTTTTGAATTCCCTGATGCACTAATTAAAAGTATAGTAGGTAAAACCTTTTTATTTATTACTTAAACAAATTTTAGGTCCTATTTAAAATAAATTAATTACAGTCTACTTACTTTTTAATTAACTAATCTATCTAATCGATTTTATTTCAATTAAAATACATTTTCCTCAGTATTTCACTCAAAAGTGATGTTTCAGGTAGTAGTACTTACGCATGATTCCGTATATATAAAATATCAATTATAAATTGGATAATAATTGATACAAGCAAATAATCGTTTCAGCATATACAATCTTTTAAAAGATAAAATTAGGACATAAATGAAGAAAAATTTTGTTTAAAAAGTTAAAGCCATTATTAAATATTCGACTACCTTGTTTATTCAACATTAAATGTTTCCGCATAAATTTTACATAAAAAAGTTGTGTTTGCAAATAGTAGAGCCTCATTGTCTTTTTTGAAATGCAAATATTTGTTAAAAACGCAAACAGCATGAAATGAGAACAGAAATAAAGGAAGATGTTATAAATTATGATCGTTTTTGTCCTTTGTCTGCAAATTTTGCCCAATTCTAGTTTTGTACCACTAAATCATTTTTACCTGACATTCAATTCCCTTAAATCAAATCTTAAATTAAATGATATCTGGAGAATTTCGGCAAATTCTTAGCTTATTACTACCTTTCAATAAAAATCGAAAAATTAAGATTGTTCTGCCACCTATAAATTATATAGAGAAGTTCCTAAGCATTTTTGTCAAATATAGTATTCTGCAAACCCCTATCTATTTATATTTAATATTTCAGAAACCTGTAATATTTAAAAATAGCTAAAGGGACCTGCAATATTTAGTAGCTAAGCCTTTTTAAAGATGGCTAGGTAAATCAATAATTCCAAAATCAATTCTGTAAGCCCTTTTTTAGAATATAAAATTTAAACCCTATGAAAGGAATTTGGTCAGTTTATATTACACTAATTGCAAATATCTGGGTTAGTGAATGGAAATAGACTTTAAAACTTCTATTTGTCAAGAAACTTTACAACTAATGCTCTTGACCCATATACCGGTAATCATTGTCGTGAAGTTGCGAAATTTTTAGGTATTTAGTAGAAGACGATTTGTTATATTTAAAATGCATATGTACATACAGTTTTGTTCGAGCAAGGAACTCACAATTGATACAAAATAATTTTAAATCCTAATATTCGCATAATTACCCACATCTGATGAGACATTTCGAATAGAAAACTGCCACAGTTATTATAAATAGAAAAATAGCAATAACATAGTAAACTACCCTAACATTCGACGGTGGTTGCTTTTATTACTATAATTAAACGGTAAATGTGCTATTATAACACCACTGTTTCTTTAAACATTCTGGATGTCTATAGCTAAATGACATATGTATATATCATTATGACACATCAAAGCAATTAAGTTTTCCTTAGAAAGATCACTGTTTTTAACATAATAACTAAGGAAATTATTTCCCCAGTCATCCATTTTGTGTTCCTAGCATTATGTGTTTTAAACATTTTTTAAGGAAACACCTTCACATATATTGAATATAAAAGGGCGCCTTACATACTTGTGCATTGGCTAGCCTGTTTACAGCTTTTCTGTCCAACACTTTTCTTAGTTTTTGTACTCTTGTGTTGTATCGTCCAAGCTTCAGAAATGATTTATCTGATCGTGTAAAGATATCCTCAAGGTTCTCAAAAATTTTGAACACAGTATTTATTGAATGACATAGAACGTGAGAAATTATAGCTTTATGAGTGATGGGTACGCAATTCAGGATTGCATTTTAGAACATCTTTATGCAGTGAAATTAAGCCTTCACGGAAATTTGGTATCTTCTCGTTACTTATATTACCCATTATGTAAACGAGTTCGCTGAAATATTATTATATTTACGCATAGCATCTTTGAACACTGAATAGCATTCTAATTAACGCTTTTATTCAAAGTAATTGAAAATTATTCATCTTTTGTAATTAAGGGCATCTCTAACGTTCTCTTGAGGATTTGGTTGTTTATTTTCAACATATCTCTATAAATAAAATGGAGATGAAGAGATATCCTATAAAGTGTAAGGTTTAAATTCTAAATTAATAGAACACGTACATGAATGAAAAGCCATAAAACTGCAAAGCCAAAATTAAACAAATATATGAACATTTGCAAGTCTAGTCACTACCGAAAATCGCATAACCTTATATAAAAATGTAACATGCGAACAACAAAGTTTTACATTTTCAAATGACGCGCACAGCCACTCATGGATCATTTGTTTCATTTTGAACTTGCAGTTTTAGGGTTTTTCACTCAAGTAGGTGTTCTATTTATTTAGAAATTAAACCTTACACCTTATAGGATATCTCTTCATCTCTATTTTAATATTACATCCTATAATTCAATACTAGATGGCTCTGTCATAAAATATCAAAAATGTCACTATAATGTTTAGTACTTTAAGTCATCTACAATCGTCATTTGTTATAGAGACAATTCTCGGCGTTAATTGGAACCAAAGTAGTTTTCACAACCGTACCTATTCAACCTTCGGTAACTGCTTCTTAGTTCGGTTTGATATTCCTTACTCCTGAGGTATTTGATCAAACATAATAAATAGAGGTACGACGGTTGCCTTTTAAGTTGTTACAAAAACTAGGAAAGAAAACAAATTTTTTTGAACAAACCGTTTTATTGTTTTTCAAAATATTCACCTTTAAGTTTTATACACCTTTGCATGCGTTCAAACCACTTCTCGAAGCATTTTTTTCCACTCTGAAGTTGGTAACTCAAAAATGTGGTTTTCAAATGCTTCAACAGCCTCTTCAGGAGATGGAAATCGCTGTCCACGCATTTTTTGTTTGACATTCGGGAACAGAAAAAAGTCGCTAGGCGATAAATCTGGTGAATAGGGGCAATG
>JAHWXV010428166.1:0-16172 GCA_024586415.1 Phrixothrix hirtus
ATACCGTATTTCCAAATCGTAAATATAATCATAGGGAAGTAATGCCTATTAAGATTTTATTTTAATTTATTAAAGCTTGACTAGTTTCGTGATAATATAAGGATCACATAATCAAAAACTAGAATTGTATAAACAATTAATTAAATAAATAAATTAGAATTAAAACCAAATGGGTCTATTAACGTTGAATATAATATAACTAAATAAATACAAATATAATAAATAGTTTTAATTCTAACTTATTAATTACATAATTTTTACAAATATAGCTTCTGATGATATGATCTTTATATGATTACAAAACTAGACAAGTTTTAATAAATATTTTTTTAATTTATCAATCTAAAACAAATGAAGATGTATTATTTATGTAGCTAGAATGTTTGCATTGAACAGACCATGTGGCTTCTATATAGGATTAGTGGCATAAAACAAGCTGATAATAATGCCATATTAAAATTTTAAATTTAATATGTCGATTGTTAAGAGAGCACTGATGCTAGGGGTTGTTTCGGCGACAGCTGTGCTATATCGAAACGACTCGGTTTCCCAACATAGATTCGATGTCGTTTCCATATAGAACTGATGTGGGGTGACGGTATGGTTTCTATACCAAATCCCTGTTTCATTTCTAGATGGTATCGATATCGATAGACTATATATTTTCAACATAGTATAATTGAATATAATTAATTAGGTAACCTATAAATTCTTATTATTGACAGAAATTGATTCGAATTTTAACAAAATATTCAATCAAACAGTACTAGGGTTTGACTGTAATTAATAAATAATATTATTCTAAACACATCTACATTTTACACAAATGTTCGATGACAAATACGCCCACTACACAAAATTAAATACAAAAATGAAGTTACATATTTAAATTAAATTTATAGGTTGGTAACTTTCAAGTACGAATATCAATACAAAATATTCATCCAAGCATTAAATAAGCCCAAGGCTATCTTTAGAAGTATATTGAAGTCAGCGTTTTAATGCAAGTATTTAAATTTAAGGCAGTGCTTCATATTTAAATATGTGGAGCTCAGATGCTGAAACTCAAGTTTTTATAATTGAAGTCGACCTCTTCATTTAAAAATTTTAGACAACGACAAAGTGGAAGATAACATACTAATAATTGGTCACTCCCATACTTCTTTTGGTATCTGCGCTCAAATTTAAGGTAGCATAGCGCTGTTTAGTTAATTAACCAATTTGATTGGAAAGATCAGTTTTCCATTTCTACGAAGCAATATTAAGAATGAAATAAAACTCTAGCGTTACATCAAACGCCAACAGCCTTGAACTAAATAAATGAAGTCCTTCAAAAACGTAATTAAAACCACGTATGAGAATGCACTAACCGCAATAGTTAGTCACAACATAATGAAATCATCCCCACCAAACTCGGAGAGCGAACTTACAAAATAAACCTATCACTTTAACTGCACCTAAATAATTCTTTTCAATCATATATCATACTGTCAGGTTTACTTCATTTTTACCTAAGAAAGTCAGCAACCAAGCCCTCTTGATTTGGTTTAATGTTGTTTATAATTTTTCGGAAAGTTTGTGTACAATTATTTGTTATAGGTAAAACGTCTAATAAATCAGGTATACTAAATCAGTAATAATAAATGCAGCATACCATCTAAAGTTGTTATCAAAAAATACATGTAACATAAAATCTCTTACAAAATGCTTCAATGAAAGTGATGGAAAAATTCAATAACTAATAGCTATGTTCACATTCTTCTTAAAAGTTATAACCTTTGCTGCTAATTTCGTTTAATATTACAGTATATTTTGGTTATCGAAAACGTATTTATTTGTCTAAAACCTAAAAATGTATGACTGTAAAATTAGTATTAAAACAGAGTGAGAGTCAAATTAGTGAACGCAACGAGTAGATCTTATTTTTCCGACACATTCATTACAACTACAAGGAGGATCATAACCCATCATTTCAGTTTTTGCCGATCATTCCTATACTTCATACTAGAGCATGGTGTCACTAAATGAACCTAACGCAATTAACGGTCCACGTGAGCCCATAAATAATATAACGATATTAAGTAATTTCACGTCTTAAGTTAAGCGTGTATGTCAGAAATTAGAAACAGTTAAGTTTTCTTGAAATTACCCTGTATATGATAAAATAATTCCGTACTTTAAACATTTTCAAATTATGTTAACCATTTTTTAGTTTCATAAACTAGCTTCGAATTTAATTATTAAATAGAAATGTTTACTATAAAATGTAAGCCTTTATATCAAACACAGTTGGTCCATTTTTAAGTTGAGATAACTAAAGATTGTATAAATGTTATAAGAATGTAGTAAAATTAAGAAAGGGACAAATGCAAATGTAGGCACTTGAATTTTTATCATTCATATGACATCGAAATGGTGGGAGTCGTAATTTCTTCCCCCCACTAGTATGTACGCGTCAGTAAAGAGTAGAATTGTGAAGCTGCTACACTCAAAACCGTGGTAGGTGGAGAATATCATTGCCGAATAACTAAATGCGAAAACTATTTGTGGGCTTGAGAACTATTGCTTTGATGGTACAAATTTTATGGGAAATTTTTTTGGCTTATATCGCCCGAAAATATGTCAAGTGTCAAAATCTCGTTATGACACGTACAATCACTATCTGGCATCGGAATAAATCATTGGGAATATAGCGTTCAAACACCGTATTGAGTAAAACAAAATCGAGAATCTTGAGCTCCATCTGTTCCAGTCGTTTCATCGTTTTCATAATATGACAAATTGTCTTACGGAACGGGAGTTCTCCAAGAAATGGCACAGTTGAGAGGCTAAATAAGCTAAATATCGATGTAATTAGCACAAATCAGTTAACGAAAGTTAGTCCTTTTCAGTTCCCCTGTATATAATAAGTCTTTATTTTGTGACTCTTGATTTGATCAAGGTCGAAGAAATGATCCTAAATCAACTGAAAATGGAATGCATTTAGATTCCACCCGGTATATGGACGAATATGAATTAGCTAAGCTTTAAGATTTCTTATAAACTTGTGCTAGTAAATCTAATCTATTCGGTGATTAACATCGAAAAAATCTGATGGTTTATCATTGATATATTAAACAAAATATAACTTGTTAAATTAATTCTTGACTTTGCAGTCAATAAAACAATTTATAAAATTAATATATTGATGCAAAACAAATAAAATACAATCATAAACATAAAGGTGAACACACAAGACAAATAATAAAAAAATAACAATGGCTTGATACCAAAGTAAGTAATAAACAGTCAGATACAAGAATCCTTGATTCTCAAACGTGCGAAATTAATGCGCAAGCGGGAAAGTGAATACTATAATGTTCTGTTCGTTAAACCCAAACTACAGGTATTTCAAGATTTACCTGACTTGCGTTGTCAAATTTGAGCTCAAATGTTATGCCATAAAAACAATGGTTTGCCTAAAGTTAATTATAATTTATATATAGGGTGGCGCGGAGCCAACTGCCATATTTCGAATAGTCATAAATTATATATGGAAGTAGGGAAAAAATAAGTAAACATGCCTATAAATACGACCAAGTATGCCATTTATTTCTCATAGATTAAAAGATTATTTTTTGAAAATTACATCAGGCAGATTGCCGCCATTTGCGTCAATGCATTTTTGCAAACGTTCCTGGAAGTTGCCGTACACACGCCTCCGTTGGTCCTCATTAATAGTCGCAACTTCGTCAACAATGGCTATCTTAAGTTCTGGAATAGTCCTGATACACCTCTGGAACACACAGTCTTTCAGGAACCCCCACAGGAAAAAGTCTGGTGCACTAAAGTCGGGCGATCAAACTGGCCAAGAGCTGTCGCCAAAACGAGAGATAATAGTTGCGAACATTTGAAGAACTACAGCCATACTGTTTCGCGCGGTGGGGGCTGTTGTTCCATCATTCTGTAAATACAGGTTTTTAGGATCAGTGCCGTAACTTGGATTTAACAAAGCCTTCCAACATAATAACATAACGTTTTGAATTAACAGTCACTGTTTGTTCATTGTCATTTTGAAAAAAATATGGACCTAAAATTCCGAAGCATCGACTCCACGCCAAATCGTCACTTTAAGAGAATGTAACGGCTTCTCATGTAGTTCTTTAGGGTTCAATAGTGACCACTATCGCATGTTCTGTTTGTTTACGAAGCCAGAAAGACGAAAATGTGCTTCGTCAGTCATTAGCAAATTATTGAGACTGTCTGAGTTGTCCCGTAACAGACCGCTCATGGCGGTGCAGAAAGCAAGTTTTGCTTCCTTGTCTCTCTCGTTAATTTGTTGCACAACTTGCAGTTTGTAAGGGTGAAATTTTATTTCTTTAAGCATTCGAAATAAAATGCGAGATTTCTAGCGCGGTGAGCGGTGAGGACTGCATTAAAGGCTTTCCTCACTCTCTGCAAGTTTTCTGGCATCCGCACTATTTGTGGATCTCAATGCTTCACGTCTAACACTCTACCAGTTTCTTCAAATTTCTTCACCAAGCCAATACGATATTTTGACACGGTGCGTGCCCATGTGTACTAATATTGAACTGTCATCTATACGCACGGTGCACTTCCATCACAAAATTTGTTTTGTAATAACTACGAACACATGTAGCACGCTATTACACCTTCGAACGCTCCATTGCGACTGACCATATAAAATGGCGTCTTCTCATCTACCATCCCCTTCCCACCAACCACGCCAAGCTATCGTGCCGGAGCACTATTCGCATTTTAAATACCTCAGTTGACTGCGCGTTACCTTGTACAATATTATTTACGCATTAATTAAACAAATATTACTAAGTAAAGCACAATGATTCTATTAACGTCGGTAAATAAATATACAGTTCGGAAATAATTAAAAATACACCATACAATGGGTGGCTGAACTTAAAAGTGTAAAAAAACGGACACTACATTTAATGATACAGTGTTTAGTATGGTAATTAAGAAGTTTACTTTTATTCAACTGCCAGAAATGTCACATGGCGAAAACGAAAGTGACTTGGTGCACCAAGAACTCAGATGCGTCAACAAACGATTAAAATGATACAAAATTAAACGAAATACCTTACAAGTTGAGTCTTCCCTTTCCGGTGTTCTCTATTATATTAGCTACATAACTTCACGAGTACTGAATCCAATCGTGCGAAAGCCTACCTCGTCATAATCTACCAAAGTCGGTGTTGGATCAATTCACAGTCCAACATGTGTGACTTCTTTAATTCCAAGTAGCCAAGCAACCAGTTATGAAATTATTACATCCTCCCAATTAATATTAAACAAAAAAAAAGTTGGAAGCGCGTGTTACATCCATTTCCTAGAATGGTTTGTTCGGAATTCTTACATTTAACCTTCTCTGCACACGGTGGGTTAGGTTTTTCTAACTCTTCACTTTGTAAGAATAAGTAACATACATCAGGTACCAACCCTAGAATGATGTGGTCATGCAGAAACCAATATAGTTGAAACTAAAGGTACAAAAAGGCTAACTATATCCAGTGGCGTAACAAGAATTGATTATTAAGCCTAAGCCTAGGATAAATTCCAACCGACCCTACTTCTGTTTACGAACATCATAAGGGGATAATTAATTTTCAGCACCTTCATTTTTGCTGAACACCTTACCTTTTTCACTCAGTTCAGAATCATTGTTGCTTTTGTAACCAGCAGAAATTATGATTACACGTTGCAATTTGGAAGCGAAGCGTTAGTTTCTATAAAAATTGCTATCGTCCGATAGCTTTTGCAGGATAAAAGTTTAAATGTTTATTGAATTTATAAATCAGTGTTTGTTACTTTCATCTAATTTTCATATGTGTTAATGTAGTTTTGATATATATTTATTGCACCTTTTATTTACTTAAAGTACATAGCTTTATTTGGTTATTTCAGTGGTAACAATTTACTTAAGCAAAAATATATTTGTGGTATCTATGTACGAGAAATGGATTTAAACACGTCTGTAAATATTTAGTTTACTTTTTCGTTAGAGTTTTCTTCACCGGTGCTGTCGAGATAAAACCCTGGCGCCGCAATTCTCACTATTTCCCAATTGAGTATCACGTGGTTAATTAATCTTTTATTTAATGGCAATCAGATATTACGATTTGTCGCACGAGGTACCCCGCTTGT
The DNA here is from genome assembly GCA_024586415.1 of Phrixothrix hirtus. Lineage (NCBI taxonomy): Eukaryota > Metazoa > Arthropoda > Insecta > Coleoptera > Phengodidae > Phrixothrix > Phrixothrix hirtus. The sequence goes on from JAHWXV010428166.1 coordinate 6,163, forward strand.
GATGATGGAACTGATCTCGCTTTTTGTTATGGGTTCACATTGTGGAACCGGGAGTAAGGCGACAACGTAGAGAACGTCAGGATTACAGTTTACTGTCGACCATCATACAACTCAAATGCAGGGTCATATGGTGTGAAGTGTCAGTACCAATGAAATCGGGTTCTCCTCTAGGCTTAATTGATTACTCATTGAAAGCTGAATGTTACATTAGACAAATGCCGCAACCAACTGTTGAAATATCTTGAGAACCCTTCAGATTTAATTTATCAGCAAATAATGCAATGATTACGAAGCAGTTTTCAAAAAACTGGAACCCTGGCCTTCTCATTCTGCAAACGATGTATGACGTAACATAGATATGAATATTGGCGCAGTATCGAACCCCTATACCATTATAGATATGGTGATCACGGCTTCAAAAAAATCAGCAACAGATAGGTAATCTAATTTCAAACATGCCAATAAAACGGCCGAGTGCATCAGAAATAATGAAAAACCCTTTGTTCTTATTTCATTTTTGTAACTAAATTTGATAAATATACAAATTATTTATTAACACTAAATTTGATTAACAGCCATTGTTAATTTTGGAGTGTTCGGGTGTTTCTGCACTTCCGTTTCGAACACTTATCATTAGAGGACTGCGCAATATTTATTAAATCCAATTGGATAATTATTCTTTAATTCTGTTATACTTAGATCTTTGTTTTTCGGCATATTTGTGTTTCCATACATCAAAATAATATCTGCGTAATTTCATAATATTGCGAACTTGGGATTTGATGTAAACCTTTCAATGTGACAAAAAGTGCACAAATTACGCCAAAGAGTTGTCCTGTGGATAAATTCCAGTTGCCCAGATCATGTCTTTTCTTAAAACTTTCTACCGCCATATACAGTAAAGATAAGGCAGTATTAATGATAACCTATTCCATCATGCATTAGAATACCCCTTCATTGCTCCTAAATTTACATTGTCAATAAGTAAATGCGAATCAATTCTTATTTCAAAATTTTCTTTCCATTGTAAGATTTCTAATACAACTTATGGTAACTACACATTCTATGATACAATAATTAGTTGTGATAAATATTTGTGATAAATCATCATCTTTGATTAATTATTTATAATGTCCTTTCGTATGTATTTAGTAACCCCATCTTTAGTGTAATGTTATTTGCTATTGCCGATTGTTCTTAAAGTAAAATATACAATTAAATAACTGAAAACACAAATAATAAGTTATCGAAAAGAACCGTGAAACTAAATGAGCTGTTGAGGATTAATTACAAATTAATAATTTGAAAACTACGGTTTCGGTTTCCATCAAAACTTTCAACTATTTTAACAGAATAATTCAATATTAAACAAGATATTAATTTTCAAACTATTAGTCATTAGATGATGTAATATCTATTTCCAATAACAACTATTAACCTAATTAATAACTGTTTATAAAATTCGTCTTTAGTGTATATTCTTGTATTCCGCAGTTATTTGTTGGTATTTGTTTTGTTTCCTGTGGAATGGGTTTGATTCATCGCGAAGGGGATCTAGCAGGTCATCTGATAGAGGCTGGCACGCGCGTTATCCAGATAGTGGCAGTGATTTACAACCCCGTATTTCCCCGCGAGTCCATCACGTATACCCTTCCGCCTGCCACCCACAATTCTAAACCCTCACGCTCCTACACCAATTTCCGAACGCAACCTGTAGAGAACTTAGTCATTTTAATAATAAATTAGAAGTTGATCTATATACGTTATTAAAATGAAATTTATAAAGAGTTACTTTATAATTAATGTTTTAATATGAAATTTTATAAATTATATAAATAAAATCAAATATTCATATTTTTTATTTACATGCATATGTATTTATCCGTCAGGCACTCCTATATATTTAAAAAGTATCCTTACTTTAAATTCATCCACTGTGAAGGATACTTGGAACATTTCCAACGACTCCAAACTAATATATTATACCTATCTCAACATTTAAGTTAGAGAATAAATAAATGTTATACTTTGGTACATTTACTGACGGTGCCAAAAAAATGTATACTCATTTTAAAAGGTGTTATTTAAATATTACTTTTTAAAATTGAACTAATTTTATGGTAGCAATGTTCAAAATACGGCGCCAATTAAATAAAATCAAGCGCCACTGTGCGACTTACAAGAGGCACAAAGGAAACGGTGGAGTACAATTAATGTTCGACGAGCCCAAAACCATTTTGTAGAGTACGAATTTCGAGAACGTAGTGGAATTATTACGGCAATGAATGCGTGAGTATGCAACAGAACTTTCTATATGCCTAAACATTTCACGTGCTTTATGACAAGTTTGAAATGCTGGTACTATGTGTATTGTACGTAAAAAAAGATCCGGGAGCTTGGTACAGCAACAACCCCTAATTCTTCTACTATGGCGTTGTCACAGAGACCTACCAAACACTGTAGGACTTAGCAGCTTGCATACTACGCATGCTTAAAATAGCAAAATGGAAATCTTTCATACCGAGATTATTACATGAACCAAATAAAAACAACCTTGATTGATGGTTTCAGTATTTCAAATTTCGTGATTCTAAGTACATTTGTTTAATAATTATAAGCGCCGAGTTTTTTGGGCCAGATCGAAAGGAATAGTATAGTGAATACAAACCAAGGTGCTTCACAACTTTCTGTAGGGAATAATATTTTCACAAATGTTTAATAAACATTCCCAAATAAAAAAAGAATACTAAAACAGTGTGGTCTTACAATATTTGTACAACTGGTTGCTTTATAAAATCAAGCAGTAACCAGAAATTCAATAATTCGAATTATTGTCGAGTGACATGATTATTGTAAACATAATTAACAACAATTCTCGTTGATAACACAAAATTATATAGTCAAAACAAACAACTTGCGATATTTCTAACGTAATGCGAACACTTTAAGTTTGGTTTAAATAAACAAAAATTATTTGTAGGAAAAATTAAGGTTTCATTAAATTAAATTTCATTTAGGAATGCTAATTAATACACAATTTACCAAAGAAATGATTCTATTAATTGTAATATATTTCAAATAAATTGTACTATAACTGAAGACAAGTTTATACAATGGCAAAAATCAATATGCTATTTATATTTTACTAAATAAATTAGATTTCATTAAATATGTAATCAAAAAAGATGAGTCGATTTAAATTAATTTTCTTTGTGAATGATTCAGACTGCCGTTATTGATCGTAGATTGACAGACAAAATTAAGTAAGATAAAACAAAATATTTTATATGGTAACCGTAACGTCATAATCAGTCAAGACGATCTTCGACTTCTGCGTTCTTAGATAACGGACAATGCAAGCCAAAATTCTTTAATTAAGATGGCACAACTATATTTTAACAGGAAATTTACAATCACTCACAATCAGAAAATGCACGACCACCCATTTCATTGAATCTAAAAACATATTCATTAGAGCGATCTATAAATTGCTCACAACCTAGTCAAACACGGATGCTTTGTTAAACAAAAACTTTCCATTTACTACAATCCATGTTTATTTATGAACTGTAACAAATATCGAACACAACTAATTGAAAGAAAACGCATATATTTTAGTTTGATGAAATTGATTTTACATCAAATAAATTTAGAATAATTACTTAAATACAAAACCAAGCAACGTGTTTTTCCCGGGATTCAAAGAAAAATACCAGATCTTCAATCGTAACGAATATATCAGTCCTAAATGCGACCTATATGTTTGAATTTGTGAATTAAAAGCGACGTTGTCGGAAAAGTGGTATTGTCACTTTTCTGAAATTACTGTAACCAAATAAATCAATATATGAAAGTGAAATTTCGTTACTAAATTAAATAAACTCAGAGAAATTAAATTAATGTCGGAACGTTACAACCGACATAATTGTATGTATTCATGTGGAAAAATAATTCAATTCTCCAGACTTCAAGGTTTGGTGTGACGAGAAGTTTATTTATTAAATGTACTTACGTATGCTACACATATTTATTTTAGCTGATATTCGTATACTTTTTGTTAATGACCAATGTTACTTCCAACAAAATGGGCAAGCCACATTTCCACCGAGACACAAGAGCTTAGCTCGATGAAAATATGTTAGGACAATTTACTCCACATTCTCCTGCCTTAACGTCCCTTGACGTTTATCTATGGATGATTTTAAAGGAAATGGTGTGTATTAAAAGAGTTTCTACACTAGTGGTATTCCAGGGAAAAATTGAAGCGACAGATGATGTAATGTAATTGTCTACTTTCAGCAATGTTGCTCAAGCAGTATTTCGATATAATTAGAAGTATCTGGACTGATATGGTAACCAGTTTGAGCACCTCATGTAATTTCAAAAGTTAAACGCCACCTGTGAATACCATTTTATATCAATATACACAGAGAATTTTTAAAGAAAATACGTTAATTTGGAATTCATAGAAACTGATATTTAATACAGAAAATACAAACTCCGAAATTAGTAGCAAATTAAATTCAGAAGAAAAGAATCAGATACTCGATGTATTGACAGCTAAGAATATAGCCATCGACATTCACGTTAGGCACCAAATTTATATGACGCGCAAAAATTACAGCCGTGCCGGAATACAATTAACGCGATATATAATGTATAACAGTGAAAGATTTTTATTCAAACAGTGCTGGAAGTGGTCATGGATTCAGTTAATCAGGTAAGGGAAGTCGTACTAATCAATGAACGAGCGTTGTTGCTTGCGTAGACAGACAATTAAAACAGGATCGTAAGAGATCAGAACTCCAGTCTATCATACACCTAGTATACCGTGATCGACAATGGACTGTTTGGGAGTTCGAAAAGGATTCTCTCTATAGTTAATTTACTGCCGACTAAGCGAAATTGAGTCAGTATGTAAAATCAAACACGTGTCTATCAATAGTAAACAAAAAGGGCATTTATTCGCAATAAGTAGGGCAAGAGTTTGATTTATAAACAGTGTTATTAATAGCTACGGCATATTAGTCCGTGCAGGTATATTGTGTACCTACTTATAAATCTAAAGCTAGGCAGATGTACACAAGTAACAACAATATCTCGTATTGTACGGCTTAGCAGAGATTTAACTACAACAATTTGACAAAGAACATACAAAGATTCAATCATTAAATCGATAGATATGATTTAGATGTAATCGTTAGTTTCTAAACTATGGCCAATAGCATATAGTTTAAGTGGTACCATCTCGAGATAGCCAAATTGTAAGTGTTTTATGGAATTAATCCTAAGATGAACCTTTGTGGAAATCTGTACACCGCCAATAAAAACCCGAAGAAAAATTATCAATTAATTAATTCCTTACACCCGCAACTCTACAAGTAATTGGTTGACTATAAAATGAGGAATGCGGTAAACACTTTGCTGTGCATTACTGTGTAGGCTAGTAATTCTAATATTAACAATTATTTTACACTAGAAACCACCAAATTAAATATTTATTTTATAATATTGTTTAAAATAACAATACTAGTAATGACTAGGCTTTAAATTATTTTACAATATACTCAGTGACATGGAAATCGCAACACCAAGAAGACGTAGGAATTTTTAGACCAACCTTGTCAAAGACTTTTAACTACTAAAAGGTGACAATTGATTAAAATTTCATTATTATGGATCAAGTGATAATGACTTATCTGACAGTTCTTTCAGTTTCTTCTAACAATGTTATCTGGTGTATGTTTTGCCAGATTTTGTTCAGTTCTTTAGTGTTTTCGCTTGTAATCATTTGTTTTGAAGGTGTGATCAGAGTGCGCTAACGCGAAAATTACCGTCAATTAAGCGAATTTGACAGAGATTCTATTGTTAGTTTGCGCGAAAGTAGTTTATCGTTCAGAGAAATTGCAAATCGCCTTAACCGGAACCAATCCACCATTATCCGCTCCTATCAAGGAAGGACTAGGGAGGGTTAGGAACGTCGCAGAAGAGGTGCTGTGGAGCGAAGAAAAATAAATGAGGTGCAGGATTGCCATCTTCGACGTATGGCAACAAGAGACCGATTCTTCAGTACCAGATCAATTGCCGATCAATAGTTAGCTAACCGTCATCCTGTAACCCTTCGAACTGTTTACAGCAGAAGCGGAGCTTGTGGCTTACAATCCTATCGGTCACATTATGTGTTACCACTAACGACTAACACCGACAGCAACGTTTAGAGTGGTGTATGTTGTGATTGCACTGAAATCTGAAGTCGCGTAGGACGGCGTTCAACGATGAATCTAGATTCTGTTTGGGGATGCATAATAACCATATGCCGAAGACGTGGGGAGCATCGCAATGTTGAATTTTCTGTTGCGAGACATGTGCACCGCACTGTGGGGATTATGGTATCGGGTGCTATAACTTATGGGAGTAGGTCTCGTTTGGCATTCATCCGAGGCAATATGACCGCCCAGAGATATGTAAATGTGGTAGTAGAACCCCATATCCTTCCATTTATTCAGCAGTTGGCAGACCCACTTTTCCAGTAGGACAATGCCCGTCCCCATATTGCAAGACGTTCTAGGGACTGTTTTGCAGAGTATAATGTCAACCTCTTGCCATGGTCACGACAATCTCCTGATATTTCGCCCATTGAGCATGTTTAAGACATTATGGGGAGAATGCTGAGGAACTTACTGCATCCTCCGCAGACGCTGCAATCTTTACAGCACGAACTACAGGTTGCTTGCGACGCAATACCTCAAAAGGAAATCGACCATCTGCTAAATTCAATGCCACAAAGAATGAGGGAGTTTGTAACCAATAGGGGAGATCAGCCCATTATTAATAAAAATTATGTTTATATTTTGTTATTTTTCTTTAATATTTTAATCAATTGCTACCTTTTAGTGATTAAAAGTTTCTGCCAAGTTTTGTCAAAAAAATTCCTACGCCTATATATATATATATATATATATATATAAATTTTCTTTAGACAGCCGTTATATTATATTATTTAAACAAAACTGTTATTTAGGGAATTTTGGTCTAAGTGCAATAGAAAAGAATAATCCTCTTTTTTAATATATCAATATTTCTATACTATTATTATAACTTCGTCAGGACTACTGAAATAGACATTTAATGTTAAAAACGGTCAATTGAATTCAATAAAAGTATTTAAAACTTACTTAACTAAGGTAGAAATAAAAAATTTTAACCATATTATCCAATAAAATCTTATAAACTATTAATTAAACTAATTAACTAATTGTTAAAATAATCATTTATAACAAAAAACCAAGCACGACACACATTAAAAATTTGATATTAATATTTTGACTACTTCTTATTTGTTAACATATGTGGATAAAATTGTTTAAAAAAAAGGAAATTTGTAATATACAATGTTATAAAATTAAATAAACTATTTTGAGGGTAAATTAATATAAATGATACTAAAGTTTTGTACATCAGTTTTAAAATTCATACTATTACTATTTTTATTAATATGATAGATTTCTAAAAAGGTCTCCTCTGTAAATTACTTTCGAAAGCTAAAATTGTGGTGCTTTCATAGTCAATTTGGTGCTGCGTGTTATTAAAATATCGCGACAAGCCACAGGCATTAGGTTTTAATTTGCAGTCGCTACGATGTAAAGTAATCCGTTTTTTAATCTTTGGGGTGTTTGTCCTATGTATTAACGATTATATTACTTGCACAATATTTGGTACACTACATCTGATGTTAGCATTACTGACGTGTTATCTGTTATATTGGTGAAGAAGGAACGTACCGTGTTAGTTTTAAATTGGTCAATTTTTATGGGAAATTTAATACCAGTGTTCATTTAAAAAGGTTTATTATTTACAAATATTCGGCACCCCGATGGGATCAAGTCTTAATCCTATTTTGGCTGATATAATAATGAATGACGTCATATCTTCCTGTACTAGTCAATTAGATTTTGATGTTCCTTTTATTTTCAATTCTGTAGATGACATCATATGTGCGGTGCCTAAGGATCGCATATACGATGTACTAAATGTATTCAATAGTTACAATAGATACACTAAATTTAGTATAAAACTTGAGACTGTTAATTCTGTTCCTTTTTTAGGTATCAAATTAATCAGAACTAGCGTTAACACCGTTATACTAGATTAGTACCTCAAACCCACAAATGGCAGGTACATGAATTATAACTCTTATCAGTCATTCCAACACAAAATCAATCTAGTTTTAGCTTTAAAAAATTGAATTTTCAAAATACGTCACAAAACGTTATTACAGAAGAACTTAAATAGATTATTTGGTATAGTAACAAAAAATGATTATCTGAAACCTTTCCTGAACAAACTTATTTTCAATCATAAACCCATTAAAGAAAGAGATAAAGAAACACAAACAGTAATTACGTATAAAAGATTACCTTTACATTGAAAACTTAACTAATATAATGAGTAAACTGTTGGTTAAATTTCCCAGAAAAATTGGCTTTAAAACTAACACAGTACGTTCGTTCTACACCAATATAAAAGATAACACGCCAGTAATGGTGTAGTATACCAAACACCATGCAAGGAATGTAATCAATACATAGGATAAACATCCCAAAGATTAAAAAAACGGTTTACTTTACATCGTAGCGACTGCAAATTAAAACCTAATGCCTGTGCCTCGTTGCGACATTTTAATAACACACAGCACTAAATTGACTATGAAAATACCACCATTTTAGCTTCCGAAAATAATATACAGAGAAGCCTTTTTTTAGAAACTTTTTATTTAAATGATAGAACACATAGCGCCATCTATCGAACGTCGATATCGTTAGAAAGACACAGCTTTCTTCTGTAAAATGCGCCAAAGTTCATGCAAATTGGTTGATAGGTTAGAATTTTGCACGCATTTGAGTGACAATAGTTTTAATGCTTGTGTCGTAAAAATAAAATTGAACAAAGAGAAAATATTAAATTTTGTGTTAAACTTGAAAAAAATTTGATGAGACGTATAAATTAATGAAAAATGTGTATGGTGTTGATTATTTATCTCGTGCACAAGTTCATACATGGTTTACATGATTTAGAAATGGTCATGAAGATTTAAATGATGATCCAAGACTTGGACGTCCCGAAGGTGAAAATCGTGCTGAATTAGTTGAAACAATTTGCGAAATCATTGCTGTGGATGAAAATTTTACTGTTAGAATGTTGGCTGAAAAATTAGGTACAAACAGAGAGATTGTTCGCCATATTTTGACTGTAGATTTAGGAAAAAGAAAGGTCTGTGCACGTTTTGTTCCACATCAGTTAAATGAAGACCAAAAAATGGCAAGGACATAATTCAAACTGTTGAAAACGACCCAAATTTTCTTAATTCGATTATAACTGGTGATGATACATGGTGCTTTAAATATGACCCTGAAACTAAGCGTCAATCGGCAGAATGGAAGTCGAAAGGCGAACCAAAACCAAAAAATTGCGTTTTCAGAAGTCAAGAATCAAGACAGTGTTGATAACTTTTATGATTCAAAAAGTATTGTCCACAAGGAATTTATTCCAGAAGGTGAAACTGTTACTGGAGAGTACTATTTACAAGTTTTTCATCGTTTATGGTCGAGAATTGTTCGAGTTAGGCCTGAATATCCAGAAGGAAAACAGCTCTTTTATTGCACGATAATGCACCACCTCACAGAACCAAAAAGGTTCGTGAATTTTTGATGCAAAAACAAATTTGTGTCATTGACCACCCACCGTACTCGCCTGATCTATCACAGTGTGACTATCTTCCTTTTCCTAAACTGAAAACTGCAATGAAAGGAACGTTTTATAATGATATTCCAGCAATTCAAGCGGCCGTGACACAGGTGATTAAGAACATTCCTACAGATGGCATAAAAAAATCTATGCATACTTTGGTTATTCGTGCCAAACGTTGTATTGACTCTAATGGAACCTATTTCGAATAAATATAATGTTTCAACAATAATATAATGTGTATTTTATTCTACATCTAAAAAGTT
>JAHWXV010428174.1:0-18517 GCA_024586415.1 Phrixothrix hirtus
ATCGCAACGAAAGTTTACGGTATTTGGAGTAGTTTCTCAAACTGCCTGCTTTATACACTAAAATGTTTCTTATTTTACAAGTAGATTATATATCTGTAATTTTTTTGTCTTAATTATTTTAACTCCTTCCCTTCATTTTAGCTTGTGTTTGCACTGTTAGAGGCCTGAATATGCCAACTCTTTATAGGATTTAGGTGAAAACATTTGGCTTTAATTACATTAAATTGAAATTAAATAAACAAATAATTTTTGCGGAATAATTTTGTCCTTCAACCCATAATTTTATCTTAAAATTTTGTTATAAATTGTTATGTTACAAATACATATAAATGGTGATACTATTAATTATTAATAGTGATTAAGTAGAAATATTTATCATGCTTTCAGATTACAAATTCTAAATAATTTGTTATCCTCCAAATTTTAGTTCTTGAGGTATCAACATAAAGGATGCTCAAAAAGTAATTACCTGGCAATTAAGATAACTTTGAACGTTATGTTAAATTTCTTTATTATTTCATTTAAATCCGCTATAACTTTAGGAGTTGCTAGCTTAATGTTTCTCTAGTAGCCACACAAAAACTTTCGACTAGCTTAACTACGAGTTCTTAACGGAAAGACGTGCAAAAGGAGAACTGAGCACTAATTTATGCATGGTTATAATTAAGAAATGCAAATTTAAAAATTTCTATTATAATTGTAAAATATGTATAATACCAAGCCCATAATATGATTATTGTTATAAATAGCAATTTATTAATTCATTTATGGCGTTTTTATTTAGTTGAATTTAGTATTTAACATTTTTATGTTGCGATAGCAATGTTTTACTTTCTAGAGGTTTTGAAAACAAAATTTGCTATATTCTGCAGTTTGTCCATGCTTAAAACAAAGAGTGCAAATACTGCTCCGAAATAATGAAAAATAACTGGATAGTTGGTATCTCAGTATTTCTCCGACACACAATTTTTCTTAGTAAAGTAAAATATATTAAAAAGGAAATGACCAGAACTAATGTATAAAAAATTTTAATTAATGAAAAATCAGTGTTAAATTAAAAAATAGAAATCTCAGCTCAACAAAACCTTTTGAAAAGGTCTGACTAACACAACATATGATATATAAAGTTTTACTTCTCTAACCGCATTAATCAAAACAAAAGAAATCCCAATAATGGCTATAAATCTCGTCATACAATACTATTGGCAGAATAAATTATTCCTATAGTATTTCCTCGATACAGTAATCCAGTATATCATCCAAGGATTTAGTCATGAAAGCTTCGGAAAATGAATTTTAGAAGAAATAGTTTTGTACACGTCATATTGAATACTACTTTGTTTACACCCGGTTATATTGATAAGATATTCGGGCACGTCAGTAACACGTACTAAGCAAAGAAATTTTCTTAGTGCACTCTTATAAGGATACAAAAAATTTCAATTTTTAATGTTCAGCTACTTTGCAATACTATGACTAGCGATTTTCTTTTATTCTATTTTTGATGTATAGAATTCTAATATTCCAAGTAGTAAAATTTATTTTCTCGTTTTCACATCATACAGTGTGTCATTTAATGTTATGTACTTATCTTAATGGATGATCCTTGCACTAACTGTAAGTCGAAAAATTCATATGTGTATGTCCTAAAACGCTTGGGCGTTGAAGTTTTATTTTTTTTCAGTTTTCATCAACAATTTTGGAAATCGTTTGTGGTATTACAGTAAATTTTAGTATATATTGTTATGGTGTAAAAACATAATTTTTGATCTAGAACAGTGTTTTTTTTATTTAACCAGTGGCATAAATATGGCTACCTTCCGATACAATTTTAATGAAAAAATTGTTACGCCACTGATTTTTTTAAAAGTGTTATTTTATTATTAATTACCATTCAATTATTAATTAAAATACTACCGAGATTACTTATTACATGCATATTTGCAACATGTCGCTAAGCGAAAACTGTTTACATGAAATTAAGTTAGCCTTATCCGTTGCTTGGGAACCGTTTTTATTATTTATTGTAATAAATCTTTGTTGTCATCAATTTGATAATGAAGTTCCCTTTTGCATTCTTTTTTAAAGTACTATTTGTAAGTGATACCAATGGGAAGTTATTCTAATTTTGGGATGATAAATACGCATTTTACTTATGGTTTTGCAAACGGTAATGCTAAAGAAGTCACGCGTATTTACTAAACAAGGTACCCTAAACGTGTATTCCTTCAGTCAAACACTTAAAAAATCCATCTTCGTCTGTCTGAATGTGGCAGTTTTAAACCTAACATTTCAGAGGGAGGACTTCGTAGGGTAAGAAGACCGCCCCACAGGAAATTGAATAGAATCCGTGAACTAGTATTAAATATCTGCCACAAAATGGTTTAGTAAATTTTATGAGACAGATTATTGTATCTCTAGCACATACCGAGAGTTCAGGCACTTCTTTAACGAGATTTTCCACTGCCCTTGGAATTTTCTCAATGGTACTTTCAGAAAGTTACAGAAAATCCTCAATTCCATTCACAAATTCTTTTTACGGATGAAGCAAACGTTTTAATGAACGAAATGACGAATTTCCATAAAAATCATATTTAGGCGGATGAAAACCTTCAGTTTCAGGAGCGATTTTCAGTTAACGTATGGGTTGTTGTCATTGGCAATTATTTAATACGAGCTTTTTTTTCTAACAGGACGCCTTAATAGAAATTCCTACAGCGATTTTCTTGAAAATGATTTGCAAATATTACACGAAAACGTTCCTCTTCTTTTACGTCAACAAATGTGATTCATGTACCATGGTGCTCCGAACCACATCAACATATTGGTACGTGAATATTTGTATACAGAATTTACACAATCGCTGGATAGGTTGCGGAAGGTCACAATTATGGCCAGCTATATCTCCTGATTTGATCAGATTAGATTATTATTTATTTATACTACATCTGTTCAGACATTAGAAGATCTACGAAATAAAATAATTGAGAGATATAACACCATACGTGACACAGCGGAAATTTTTGGAAGAGTTCATAGGTCGACGGGAAGAAGAACAGAAACCTGTATAGAGATTGGAGGTGGTCACTTTCAACAATATTTGTATACAGGGTTTTCAAACCTATATCGGCACTATTGCTAACTTTCTTATTAAAGTCAAATTAGCAAACTAGTGTATTATCGCTGATTACGATGGTTGGAACAAAAATACAATTGACAACCACGTTCTCGAAATATCGATAAAACATACTTTTTTTTAATGGAACACCCTGTATATAATACTTCCAATCGACGAAGAAATACATTCTGAACAAAATTTGTCTTAAATCATCTATCCTAAAGTAAGAAATGAGGGAAATATTTATGATTTTTTAATTTCACAGAGAAGGACGTGATTAAACAAATAATCGATTGTCTGATTCCTATCATAATTAAAGTCAAAATTTTGTAAGTGTGTTTAGGTAGTTTATAAGTCGTGTTAATTGTCATTTCTCTATATTAATAATGCCTTTTACACATTCAGAAAAATGTGATATGCTAGAATATTATATTTTATGTCAAAATAAACCCGAAAAGGGTCGTGAACGTTAGAATTCTTCGTTTCCTGAGCGTAACTTACCAGATAGAAGGTATCTTTTGTTTTTGTATCGTAAATTTAGATCGACTGAGAGTACTTTTGCTAAAAGTGTGGTCAAAAAGCAGAGTATAATTAGCGAAACAAGTGAAATTGTAGTGTTAGCATACTTTGAAGACTATCGTAATAATTCAACGAATGATTTAATGCGTGAAAGTGGATTATGTTTGTGAACCATTCACAAATTTTAGAGAGGCACAAATTTGTACCGTACAAATACAGACTCATACAGACCCTGTTACCAGGTGATCAAGAAAGATGCGTGCACTTCTGTCAATGGTTTATTAATCAAATGAGACAAAATCGAGATTTTTGGTGATTGATTTTATGGACGGATGAAGCGAACTTCTGCAATAGTGGCATGTTCAATAGAAAAAGCTATCACTATTGGAACCGAGAAAATCCTCTGTGGACCCATTCTTGTAATTCCCAAAGTCGCTTCAGCGTTAATGTATGGTATGGATTCATCGGCTCGAGAATTATCGATCCCGTATTTTATCAAGGGACTTTAACCGGTGCATGGTACACTGAAATGTTGACAGCAATACTTACAGAGTTTTTAGATTATCTGAATTTAATTGATAGACAATTGCTCTTCTTTCAGCAAGTTGGTAATTTATTAGAAGAAAATTTTGGTAACAGGTCTTTAGCAACAAACAGTCCTGTGCGCTCGCCTCCTCGTTCGTCAGATCTTACCCCTTTAGATTTTTCCTTCTGGGGATATTCAAAGAAGAAGTGTATAAATGGCGTTATGAAAATCTCAACTACCTACAGCAAACCGTTATGAATGTTGTTAACAATATTGACTGTAGAACCATTTTGAACGACACTAGCCGTGTTTGCAAACATGCTCAAAAATGAATAGAATAAGAATGTAAGTTTTCCAGCATTTACTTTAACGTTTTTCACTTATTTCTCATCTAAGGTGCATTAAATGTATACAATAAACCATTGGTTATTAAATCACGACCTTCTCTCTGACATTAAAGAATTATAAATGTTTCCCTCATTTGGTACTTTAGGATAGTATGATGTAAGACAAATTTTGTTCAGAATGTATTTATTCGTCGATTTCAAGTACTATATACAGGGTGTTCCATTAAAAAAGGGTACGTTTTATCGATATTTCGAGAACGTGACTGTCAATTGTTTTTTCGTTTCAACCATCGTAATCAACGTAAAATAATAAATATACTTTGCCAATTTGAACGACTTCGTAGCTACCTTAATAAGAAAGTTAGCAATAGTGCCGGCTTAAGTTTGAAAACCCTGTATACGTATGTGCCTACTTGTTGAATGAAAGAGACCATTTTTGTTTATAATTGAACGGTAATTAATAATAAAATAATGCTTTTGGTAAAATCAGTGGAGTAACAGTTTTTTCGTTAAAATTATATCATACGCCACAGGTTAAATAAAAAAACACATTTTATGTCAAAAAGTATTTTTATACCGTAACAATATGTACTAAAGTTTAGTATAATGTAATACTTGGATACGGAGGTGGTATGTAACCGGCTGCTTAACTTCATTTTTTTTTTGTTGAACCAGAAGCCCAATTCCATTTATTGGTAGTTAGAAGTTGTATGAATACATTTACAATATAAGCTACATTTTAAGTTACATAGTTGAAATTTGACATCTGGTCTGAATGGTTTATAGACTTTGACTTTTCATGACCTTTCCATACGTAGATCAAACAACTCTTGCGTTACTTTAAAATGTTAAGCTAATATATTAATTACGGTTCTGCTTACTAGTATTTTCAGTATTTCATCATTTGGAGTTCTTAGCAACTACAAATATTAAACTTTTAATAACCTATTTATCTTAATTTCAATATTTCTTAAAATCTATTTCCTAATCGGTTTTCGAAACTTTTGGTAAGAAGCGAAAAAAATGAAAACTTCAACACCCTGAATATCAAAGAGCAAGTGTTTTTGGAAATAAATTTATATGAACTTTTCTACTCTCAATTAGTCCAAGAATCATTCTTTAAAATAAGTACATAGTATTAAGTAACACATTGTATATCTATTGTGTTTAAAAATATTAAAATTGCATAAAATGAAATATAAATAAAATAAAACCTGCGATAGATTGTAATTAACTGTTGTAGATCTTATCCAACAATTTATACACGAATACTATAAAAACACAACAACAAGAGTAAAACTGACTAATTTGTTGCCACGGCAATAAATAATTCGCCTCAAGAATTTAAGAACTATAACCATGAAATTGCGAACTACACAATATATCTTTTGTATGCTACAAAACTAGAAATCGATTTTCAAGTACATTTGTATGCTGTGCACTTCGTATTTCTTCCTGATATTCGTGTATTTTCGCTAAAATTGTTACATTCTGTTTTATGGTTATACTCTCGGGTGTAATTAAAGAATTTTATGAACATTTATTAGTTTGAACTATGCGGTAGTACCTTTTATTGCAGTCGCTGCGTAACACAGGTACAATTGTAAATTAACACAAAAACGCAATTAGCACATTTGCATTTTCACGTATGTTTTGTAATTTTTATTTTTATCCAACACTTTATCTTCTTGTTAAATTGAGATACAAAAGCATTTCACACGCTGTATACAATAAACATAATTTCTGTTCAAGGGTTGATTCGCAAGTAACCTCATTTTGCATTAATTATTATACTTATGTTACTATCATGCCTAATTTATTGACTTTATAGTAAGATTTGGTTTACCCAACTGTCTAACACTATAAAAAATTTGATTTGTTTTAGAAGCAATTTAAAATGCCTCTTTACGGAAGATTAATTCTCGAAAGTTTGGTCAGCGTATTTTGTTGCAGATGTTATTTTACTGGCAAAAGCGCAACGGAAAGCTATAACATTTTTCATATAATGAACAGTTATCTCATCTTAATTTTACTGCTATACACTTAAGAAGAGAACAAAGTGATTTAAATATCTTTAAACTACCTTTTTGAGGACAGGGGTAAACATTGTTGCATACATTTAACATATCGACAAAGTGTTCCTAATGGAATGGGGTGAATATTCTAACCATCAAGCAAATCGTAATAATAATAATGGTAACGATGTTAACAACTGTCGTGATATGCAAATTAAAAGTGACATACAAAAAGTACAACTATATATAAATTTTTTGTTCTACAATTTTAAAATACTATTCTAAATTCCAAATTTATCTTATTAAGGGACGTTTAGAGAATATATAAAATATGGAGCTAATTCATTTCACTAATGTATAAAGAAATTTTAATAGTTAACACTGCGATCTAGTATTCGCGAGCTCCTGGATTCAATCCCCTTTAGAGTGACTTCTTGAATCGGCAGAGGTATCTCCTCCAAGGTAAACGCTGGGGTAGTATTTTCATTCGTTCCTACTTTCGAATCACCTTTAACATTTAACTATTCTTACTTCTCATTATTGGTTGAAGAGAGGCCTCAATTACCCCTACAATAGGCCGCTCCCTTATGGTAGAATTGAAATAACAGTTATTCGTTTACATCCACTTTAGTCATCACATTTTAAAATTTCAGAAACTTATCAAGATTACGTATAAAGGACAGCGCCGGTAACATATTTCTGTTTTGGGGAACATCAAGAAGGCAACTGAATGTATACGGGCTTTAGGCAACATTTGAATGTTGCCCGTTACCGCAGAATTATATTTGGCAACTTATTATAGCGCTGCAACTATTATTGGAAGAAATTGACGGGCAACGTCTTATACTAAAGCGAAAATTGATAAAAAGCGTTAAGATGATATACAACCTATGAAATTTGGGCTTCAAAAGGATATTTACTAATGGCAAGTTATTTTTAATTACAATGCCCTTTATTAAGAATCATCCTGTATATAGTTGGGACATAATTTAATTTGAGGATCTTATTATATAAGAATTTTGTTTGTTAATCAATAAAACCATCGCTATTATATTAAAAATTGGTTTCTTAATTTGTACAAAATTTGATAATAAGGAAATAAGATTCGTGTAGACAAGTTATTATTTTCTAGGAAGTATAGATTCCTTAAGGAGATTTTTAACTAGCACATAGTATAAAGTTAAAGAAACAAAAATGTTTCTAAATATTAATTTATACTGTTTGTTAAATATAGAGAAGTCATTAATTATCAATCCATAATTTTCTTATCTGATAATGTACAAAGTTACAAAGAATTTAATCACTCCCCAGCCCTCTAACTACAGTATTTATAACGTATTTCTGAGCCAGTCTAGTGGAAGGTAATAACCATGACACATTCTATTATTCATTAACATCCTGGTAGAAACTAGCGACTCCCACATTTAATTAATATTCGATTGGTTACCATGTTTTAGTGATTTTGAGTCCATCAATTGTATCCAGGCATCTGCGTCATCAAATCAACGTACAGTGGTATTTAACTGCCCCGTTTCTATCCACCCGTAGAAGAAAGACGTTTCGCTTTATGAATACAAATTGTCCTAAAAGAAACATTTTACGAACTAGACATTCTTTCCTTTGGACTAACTAAACCTGAATTGAGGAATCAAGTTCTTCGCAGAGAAATGATATAGAAAATTTCTAAAACCCTTCCTACATATTACGTAACCAATTCCTTTTGAACAGCAATTTTGTTTTTATATGAAATTATCTAATTATTCTATACTTAATGTAAATGTGGAATAAAATAAAATGTTATTTATAATATTCATAGAAAACTGTACTTTTTAAAATAACATAATATCATGAACTATCAACTTTACATCTAACCCACGTAGGAAGAACCAATGCGCAGTAAAACTGAAATTTTGTTAAAATCGCTGTATCTTCAGGTACTGATATATTAAATTAGAGTGATTCTTTTATTAAAAGTTTGAACTACTGTTGAGCAAACTTTTTCAGCTTACCATTGGTATTATATTATGTGAAACAAATTCCCGTTTCGAATATATTAACATATGTATAGGTAGTATGAATAATTGAAAAATTCAATTTGCATGCACAACAGTAAGCATGTAGCAAGTAGAAGTGGCAACTCAAGTCCGTAATAATAACTACGTTAGGGTAAATGTTGCAGTCTTTGAGCAGCCTCCAACTTAAGCGCACGAATGACCTAAATCTGAATAAACAAATAGAAAAAAAATTGGTGCCTTTTTGTTTAATACACAGGCTTAATTGAATTAATTACATGGTCCTTCGAGCCGGATCGAGGTAATATTTGTATAAATTAACACATCATCTAGGCTGTTCGGTGATTCAAGATAATTAGAAGAAAGTTTTCCAATAATAGAAGTTAATTCCTGATAAGTCATATCCTTTAAATTTCATTAATTGCTTCTACTTGTTTTAAAAAGAAGGTATAAAAATGGATTTACCAAAATTAAATCATAAACACGTGCCGGAATAAAATCACAAATAACCATATTTAACAAAATTTTAAACGACGTCGCCGCGGGTATAAAAGATGTTAACGAAAACATGATTCAAGAACGGCTAAATAAAATTGAATATCTTTTCCACATCTATGACGATGTTCAAACCGAAATCGAATTCTTACAAATAAACGATTACAATGCCGAAATTCCAATTCATATAACCGAACGTGAGTCATTCCAAAATAGCCGTTTAGATATTACTAGTAGAGCAAAATTAATTTTAAAGAGCATTTAAGGTTCCGAAGCAACCGTAGTTTCTCAAAGGTTGGAAACGTCAATCAAATCAAGCATAAAACGTCCGGAATTATTACTGCCTTCCTTTATTGGTGATTTCACTCAGTAGCGTGAATTTTATGATAATTTTTTAACTATAGTACACAATAATTCCGATATATCTAACACTCAAAAGTTATGTTATCTGAAACGATCACTTCAAGGTGAAGCCGCGGGTTTATTGCGTACTTTCACGCAAACAGACGCCAACTATCCAATCGCATAGCAATTACTTCAAAACCAATACGACAATAAACGTAAAATTGTATATATCGTGTTCAGGTCCTGTTAGAAATTCCTATTAAAAATAAAGCAAATTATCAAGCCCTACATCAATTAATTAATGCTGCTGAAAGGCATTTGCAATGTTTAAAAACGTACGAAGTTTCAGTTGACCATTGCGACGCGTTAATCATTCCAATTCTGACAGCAAACCTCGATAATACGACTACACGCTTATGGCAAGCTAAAATTAATTCAGATTTGGAAAACACTGATATTGCGACGTATAGATAACTTATCACATTTTTAAAAGGCCATCACAGGTCGTCAGACGGAATACCACTTCAAAACTTGGTTCAAAATAAAAATAATCATGCAAAATCTATTAACGCTTATCAAAGGAGCTCAAAAGACATTGAATGCTATTCAAAGTTCAAATTGCATGTGTTGCAAGGGGCCTCATTTTATTTCACAATTCGAAGAATTTAAAAAGTTGAACCCTTGTCAAAGACAAGGCAAAATTAAATAATTGCATTTATGTTTCAATTGTTTACGCAAGGGCCACGTCACTCTATAATGTAAATCTACATCTTGTAAAATATGTAAGCATAGACATCATATTTTGTTGCACGAAAAACGTGATTCACAGAGTATTCGAAGTCCGTAAGACAATAGAGCGACTAGTACTTTAACCGAAACTCAGATAGTCCCAACACCAGCAATCGACCATTTTAATACCTTTAAGACAGTCCAAGTAATACTACCGAATGCATTAGTAGAAATTTATGACAAACAGGCAAAATTCATGTAGCAAGGGTTCTTTTGGACTCGGCGTCTCAATCGCATTTTATTACTAAATACTTCTTAGAAACAGTAAGATTGCCGACTAAAACAATGAACACTTCTGTCTTAGGAATTTGCGGCAATACCTCAAAAATAAATTCACAGGTACAGATTAAAATTAAATCTACATTTTTAAATTACGAAACAAAATTAAACTGTCTAATTGTACCGGAAATGTCAGATTCATTACCGAATGAAACGTTTAATAAATCAGTCAGAATATCCCTTCACATTTAATATTGGCAGACCCCGAATTTAATATAAACAAAGAAATACAAATCCTTATAGGTTCCCAGCTTTTCTGGGAATTAATGTGCATCGGTCATATCAAATTAAGTACCGTAAGCGTTTTACAAAGATCAAGGCTGGGATGGGTAGTGGCAGGTAAAATGCTGCGCACCACGTGTTGTAAATAAAACTATCGCCTGTCTATCATTAACAAATTTACACGACAGTGTAACACGATTCTGCGAGGAAGAGGAATTCTCGCAAAAAAAAATTATTTTACCGCCAAAGAACAATATTGCGTTGCTCACTTCACTGAGAATACGTATTGCGATCGTACAGGTAGATTCGTCGTTAGAATTCCATTTAAAACTAATTACGATCAATTAGGCGATTCTTATGAATTTGTACAAAAACGTTTTGAATATTTAGAAAAAAAAATTGCAAACAACGCTCAGCTTCGCGAAGAATATACGAATTTTATGAATGAATGCGAAAATTTAAGGCATATGATAAAAACGAACGAAAGACATGGTTTCTTAACGCATCAGTGTTATACGCGAATCAAGCACAAGCACGCGTTTACGCGTTATATTTGGTGGCTCACAAAAAACAGATACCGGATTATCCCTCAACAGTGTTCAATGCATAGGACCGACCATTCAAAATGATCTTTTCACTATCATCACACGTTTCCAATTGCACGCATATGCTATAAGCGCAGATATAAAACAAATGTATCGGCAAATTTTAATTCATAATGATGACAGAAAATATCATAAAATCATTTGGCGGAATAACGAATCAAAGGAGTTCAACCTATAGGAATTAAACACGGTCACATATGGTACTGCTTCAGCTCCTTATCCAGCCATATGATGCCTTTTTGGATTAGCCACTCAAAACGAAACACATTACCCTACAGAATTAGAAATATTAATGCAATGTAGACGACATGCTAAGAGGTTCTGATTCTGTAGAAAATTTAATGGCTATCCACGATAACATGCGTTTAATTTTATCTCAGGCTGGGTTTGAATTACATAAAATTACAAAAATCTTAACCGAGTATAATTTGAAAAATAATGGAATACTAAACTAGATCATTTCTTTTATAAACTAAGCGGTTTCATTAATAACAAAGTGGCGACTAAACGTACAATTTTGTTCTCCACATCACAACTATTTGACCCTTTAGGCTTACTTGCACCCATTATAATAAACTCTAAATTCATTATTCAAGACCTATGGCAGCTTAAACTAAATTGGGATGAAATAATTTCAATGGCCTTATATAAAAGATGGTCAACATTTAAGGAAGAATTAAGATAACCAAATCAAATCAGCATTCCTCGCTTTGTTTCACAAACAGATTTAAAATTAGTAAAATTACATGGATTCTTGGGCGCATGCGAGAAGGATTACGGTGTATGCGTTTATACAATATCCGTAACTAACAACAATATGATAGAATCACTTTTAATAGCAGCGCAGTCGCGCGTAGCCCCATTGAAAAAATCAACGGTACCAAGGTTAGAATTATGCGCAGCCGTGCTATTAGCAAAATTAGTTAACAAGCTAAAGGAGTCACTAATAACACCCTTACAATGTACATATTGGTGTGATTCAACCATCACACTATACTGGATCCAGGCGTCACTATTTCGATGGAACACATACGTCGTAAACAGGGTCGAAAAACAGCAACTTACCAAAAACGATTAATGGCATTATATCCGTTCTGAAGATAATCCCGCTGACATAGTTACACGCGGTTCAACGTCAAATCAGCTTATCAATTCAAAATTATGGTGGCAAGGCCCGTCCTTTTTATTGCAAACCAAAAACTACTAAAAGAGTATTCTTTATATTCAATTTCAAATCAAATCCCGGAGAAGAAAGTAACGGCTCTAAATGTCATCACTAATAAACGTAATATTTTCGATAAATTTTTTAAATTAAAAACACTGCTAAACGTAATATCTTATTGTTATCGATTTATTAACAAATCAAAGTGTCCTATTGCGTTAGTAGAAAAACGACAAACCCTAAACAAATTAATTAAAATAGCCCAATGCGAATAATTTAAAAGAGAACTCGACGCCTTGATAAAAAAAAGGGTCATTACCAAGTAATACAAGGTTAATAAAACTAAGCCCTTAGTTAGACCAACAAGTAATACTGCGAGTGGCTGGTCGATTAGCACAATCAAATTATGAATTTAGCAAAAAATATCCTATTCTGCTACCACAGCATCATCCACTAACAGATTTGATTGCTCAAGATGTTCATTCGCGAATGCTACATTGTGGACCACAAATGCTGCTTTGTCATTTACTCGATCAATACTGGTCAATAGCGGGTAGGCATTTAACAAAACGAATCTGTCACAAATGTGTGAAATGTTTCAAGGTCAACCCTAAACCTTGCTCCAATTTAACAGGCAACATGCCTAATTCAAGAGTGCTACTTGCGGTGTAGACTACGGCGGTCCTTTTTTAACCAGAGATAGGCGAGGACGAGGGTATAAGACATACAAATCTTATATTTGCCTATATGTTTGTTTTAGTAAGAAAGCAATGCATTTGGAATTAGTTAGTGACTTAACAGCGAATGTTTTATTACTGTACTGCGACGGTTTGTATCTAGGCGTGGAAAACTTAATGTAATCTATTCCGATAACGGTAACAACCTTGTTGGCCCTGATAGAGAACTTAAAAATTTACATGAGCTAATTAAATCTGAAACACTGCACGAAAGCATTATTAACGAAGACATTAATTGGAAGTTTATTCCTCCGCTGTCCACACATTTTGGGGGTCTCTAGGAAGCGGGAATTAAATCCGTAAAAAGGAATTTAAAGCGGGTAATGGGAAATTCGCTACTAACATTTGAACAATTCAATACAGTTTTGATACAAATAGAAGCAATTTTAATTCCAGACCCCTTTCTATGATTTGAATACTCTTACACCTTCACATTTCCTTATTGGCCGAAAACTTACAACTGTAGCAGACCCAAATGTCTTGCACATAAAGGGAAACAAATTGTCTTACTATCAACACCTACAAGCTCTAGTACAACACTTCTGGCAAAGATGGAAGCAAGAATATTTACAAGAAGTTCAAAACCAAACAAGGATCAGCAACCCCTCAACAACAATTAAACTTGACGATCTAGTTGTTCTGGTTGACGAAAATACACCACTAAATTGATGGAAATTGGCCCAAGTTATTGCCGTGCACCTGGGAAAGGACAATATTGTTCGTGTGGTGATAGTGCGTACATCTAGTGGTACAACAAAACGCGCGATAAGAAAGGTGGGCCGCTTACCAATTTAACTGAAAAATTCATGTAAAAATTACAATTGTAACTATTCCTTTTATTATTGTTAGGTTATAAGCACAATTTACATATTTTAATGTCATGTATGTATATATTTTCAATTTCTGTACCAAATTTGTAATCTTATTGTTTACTTTGAAATTCTTAATTTCAAGCCCGGCGTTATGTGAATAATAAAAAAATTTAATTTGCATACACAACAGTAACCAGGTATCAAGTATAAATGGCAACTGAAGCTCGTAATATTAACCACCTTGGGGTGAAGGTTGTGGTCTACGAGCAGCCTCCAACTTAAGCTCACGAATAACCTCGATCTGAATAAACAAATAGAAAACAAATTGGTGTCCTTTTATGTAATACATAATAGATGAACCACAGGTTCAATTGAATTAATTACAGGCAGAGTAAGCAGTATTTTACCTTAATTAACTAAAAAATGATTATTTTAATAAGGATTAGTCATATTCGTCTTGTGCGACATTTTGTAACCGAATTTGCGTTGAATTGACTTTAAATTATATTTTCAAACTAGTAATAAGAATTTTGAAACATATAACGTAAAGCGTCGTTTAAATTTGAAGACCAGTAAATTTAAGGTGAATTCCTGAAACACAGCTACTAACACATTGCTAACTCATTGAAACTGACGTTTCAGAAAGCGTTATCTACTTTAAAGGTCATTTAAGCTATTTATATTTTCGCTCGGGTGTAGCTTGTTGTGACGGCCAGGTTCGGGATGGTAGAGGGGGGTTTCAGACAGCCTTGGCAATCCTGGTCGATATTGCTAAAGAAATGTATTTACTAAATAAAGTTATACGATCGGCGGATGTGATCTCAACTTCTTAAGTGAAACGAACTTTCTGGTTATTAAATTATTTATTTACTTTTGGTTTAGGTTGATTACTTTGACGGCAAAAATAACAAATCTAAAACCTTCACAACCTAATTTATTTGTATTAAAAGGAATAAAACAAAAGAATATTCTAAAATAAATTATACATATTTACATAAACCACTGTTGAATTAATTCAACAAAAGCAGTTCTTTGCATTGATGGTTCAGAGATTTGATTTTAACAGACGCATAGTGTGTCTCTCTGTTCGCAGATCGTGTTCCCCTTTCTTAAGGTTCCGATTCCGTGAAGTTCAGTACACCTACGGTTGCGCAAGTAGCCGCGTCGTTTACAAACGTGACTCTTTACATAATTGATCGGATAATTTCAGTAACCCTATCTAGTTCCGCTCGTGACTGATGCGATACGACGGAATAAGATGTCATAATGGCGGGTCACTTACAATGCGTTATTAAGCAACTGCATTTGACGACGTCGTATGAGTTATTTACAGCAGCATCCTTGTTTTCGCTATGAAGCCAAAAGGAAACTAACTCGCCTTGCTGATCCTTTTAGCCAGAAAATGAACAGCTGCCTAGAAACACATCCAGCTTCGGTTAGAAGGTCGTCAGAGTTTCTAAACGGTACAGCGCCTATGATTTCCGGCTTCAAAATAAAAAAGGAATCTCGGGGGTCGCGTATTTTTTATATCCGGAATGAACTGGATACAGAGCAAGGCAGTCTATCCCGAATTCAAAATTTCAAGTAAAGGGCGAAACTTCCTTTCAGATAACTGAACTGATTCGTAGTTCAAGACTATAGCATCGGTTTTTAAAATTTTAACAATTCTACAGAGAGTGAACTGTACACCTTGTAATTAGGAAAGCGTGTTAGTGTAATAAAAATATAGCTTATCCGTACGGAAAAGCTCAATATACTAATACAATATATTCTGGCTCTATGAATGACCTCTTGATACGAGCTCAATCAAAGAACTGATTTTGCCCATCTTCTCATTTTTGAATGTACTTTCTGCAGTACCAGAAGTGTATTCTTTACCTCGATCGTAGTTGAGGTATGGCTTGCGATGTTGGTTTACCATGTTAAGACTTCTTCAGAGTGGGAGTTTTGTTTTAGTACCTTAAGATCGTAAGGATCTTGGGCAGATTGGCGACTATGGTTTCCATTCCTTCGGCGAAGGTGACAGCGTATTTGGTTTTATTGATTATAATTTGCTCTACTTTGAGCAAATTTTTAATGTTCATTAGAGGGACACCGCTCTCTTCTCTGACAGGGGCTTGATTTTTTGTCACGCTGGCGTAGGAGACACGAGGACGAGTTTCTGAGGCGGCGGCTCTGCTAGATTCTGAGGCGTATCTGTGTGCTACTGGTGCTCGCAGTTTTGGAAATTACGGACACCCCTGTAGTTAGCAGTGTGCCCGGCCCTGCAATTTGTGTACTTTGCGGGTGTGTTTCGCAGTTTTGATGACCTTCTCCGCACTTTACACATGCTGGTGCCGCACTACACTTTTGTTGCGTGTGACCGTGATTTTGGCAGCGGTGGCACTGAATTGATTGTTTTTTAGGACGCAGCGATTCGATCGCGATTACTAGATTGAATAGCGATTTTAAGCCGTATATTTTCTTGCCTTCTTCTATCTTCTGAAGTTCAGAATAGATAAGTGGCATCGGCACTTTTATGACTCTTTACGCATTCAGTGTGTCGATATTACCGGAAGTCCTATGCGTTTTAATTCATATAGGATGGATTCCTCTTCTATAAATGTAGGGATGCCCCTTATTATTACTCTCAGAGGCCTTTCTTCTTGTAGGAGGAACGTATGGTGTTTAAATCCCTCCTTTGCGAGCTACTTTATTATCGCTCGGTAATCTTGCTCGGTTTTTAGATATAGTTTTATCCCTAGCTCGATACATTTGGCCTTTATGATCTGTAGGCCTTTGTTTTTGATATCTGTGTGTACCTTTATCCACTTTTCGTCCTTACGCAGGATGATGTGTGGGATATCTCGTCTTTATTTGGTGGGCGTGGTTTTAGATTCCTTCTCCTTACATAGAGCTTCGAACCTGTTGCTGACTAGGATTTTTGGTACTGGTTCTACGTCTACTGTTCTTGCCGGTGCTTTTCGTTTTTTGGAAACTTGCCTAAAGCCTTCTGTATCGGAGCCGGCGTCCGATGAATACTCCATTTCATCAACTATTAATTTCATGGCGGCCTTTTCTCTTGCGTGCACGTAAAGCAGTCGCTCGGCTTCGTTTCCAACTGCTTCTGGATGATTCTGGACCATTTTTGATGATGTAGTCAGGGAGGCTACGTAGTACTTCATTTGAAGGTCGTAGTGGCTTTTTCGGATTGTAGTCGTCGACCCATTCTAGATATGCAACTAGTGTATCGCGCGTGGCGTCGTCCAACATGGCATTTGGATTTCTTGAACCGCTTGCGTTCATTATTGAAGCTCACAAATCACACTTGTGTTTGATACTGCAACTGACCCACTGCAGCAAGCTAAAGGGGTCTAAGTTGCAGTGTCTAAGTAGTACAGGAACTACCGACAGCACGTAGGCACTTCAAAACTATGTATCCTCTCCTGAACGATTAAATAGCCGATTTCTACTTCAACTCCTTTTGAATTGGAAATGCTGTCCTTTTATACTTAATTATCGATCGCTGTTCTCTTTTCTCTGGACGGCATTGATGACAGCGTATTCTGTTTTACAATTATTGATAAGACTGTAGTGTGACGCACTCGTTTATCAATTAATTTATTGTGCAATATTGTATCATTTCAATTAATGATTTTATGTTAATTAAATTGTTTTAGATTGTTTATATAATAATTTTACATGTCTTAGAAACAATCTACATTTAATTCTAGCAGCTTATAGACGGTTTAAATATTGCAATTGATTGCGCCGTATTTGTTATTAATTAACATTCTTAAATTCTGTTCCAAAATATAAAATTCATCCATCTTAAAAATTGGTTGTATAATAAGTTATTATATTATCAATTATTTAAGCCAAACCAATTGATAATATAAAAATTCTTAAATTCTATTTTGTACAATTATTTTATATTAAAACAAATTAAAATAATTCAAAATGAATTAAAATAAATCAAAATAAATCACTCACGTTCGGTTTTAAAGCACTGAAGTTGTTATTGTCTTTATTAATGCCTTATATGTATATTTAGGCTTTCGAAATTTTAACAGATATAGAGAACACGCGTGATTTGTTGTAAACCCATTTTCGCGTTTTACTTTGTGAGTGCATTTTCCACGGGAAATCATACAAAACTGTTTATTAAAGACGTACGCAACGAAATTTTCTCAATGATCTTCGAGAAGTGATTTGACTTTAAACTCAATTTTGCCTTTTTATTTAACTGCTGCTAAAGTATGACCTTTTTGTGGACAATTAAATATTGTGTTGCCCTTTTGGAACAAGTTTCTTCTCCTGAACTGATCATAATGGAGTTTTTCGCAATTTACCTGAAAATTCGGTTAATGTCTTACTACAAATTTTAATGATTACTTAAAAAATGTTCTTGCAACTTCTGGACAAAGGTTATTACTTATCAAAGATATATTGCAATAAGGACACAAGTTAAAAGGTTTTCAACTGGGACAATGCAACAACTATTTAAATTAAGAGAACAGAACTTAGATTAGCTATCTTTCTACGAAAGTTAGAG
>JAHWXV010428176.1:0-12091 GCA_024586415.1 Phrixothrix hirtus
ATTAATTTTGTTAAAGAGTCTCATATTTAGTTGGGCAAACTAAAGTACGTTGGTACTTTGAGAAAATTTAGTTATATTTCAGATTGCGTGCAGTCCGCTGGTTCCGTTACTAGGTAACAAGTTAATATAGGTATCATTGCCATAACAAAAAGGGTGGAAGCATAGCAATATGTAGGGACTGATAAGGAAGCTTTAAAATGCACATCAAGAATTCTGTCAGACATGTAAAGCCTTTTACTCATTTGTGAAATACAACATGGCTTACAGTAATTTTTAAAAGCACGCCAACTTAGCATGGTTAATTATTTACGTAAAGTTATCTTTAAATGAGATACATGTGATTTACCACTCTAAGATCTGCCAAAGGTTTGCAAAGATCATCAAAATTGTCAAAAGTTCAGTAAAACTTCCTTAAAGCATGTTGTTTACTCAATCCTGGTGTGACACTGCAAAGTATGAAGTAAAATGTTGCATGGGATTTATTTCATGTATTCGAATGTACAGTCAAGAATGAAAAGTCCATACATATTTGAAAAGAAAAATTGCTTGGGTCACAACAACCATTCAAAAGCATCGTAAGCATTAGAAGGCGTATTTGCTCCACCTATAATTGCTGCATTTAGTCGGATAAACATATTTTATGTTGTAAGTTTTATAAAACAAAATAAAACTTCACTAAGATCTTATTCAATATATGTGGTAATGTATTTTTCTAAACTATAAAATTAATTGATGTATCCACAAAAGATATTTATTATTATTAAGTAATTGTCATACAAAAGTAACAAAGATATAGGAATTTTCCTATTCTTCCTTATAACAGCCTTAAAAATTTCCGATGAGTAATCGAATGATGTCAAATCGGACATTGTTTTAATTTGATCGTGCATCGATTCATATGAATCAAGATGGTAAAATGTGAAATATAGAGCAAATATATTGTTACAATAGCATATTTATAATGCGGTGGGTTGTATAAAATTACACGAATTGCTGCAAAATGGTTCGTAAAAATTGCTAATAAAATAAAATAAGGTTAGATGATATAAAATTATTGTAATATTGTAAAATTGCAAAAATATTCAACCTCCAAGGAAAAACTAAGTGATACTGACCTATTACCACTACAATATTAGTAAGAGAATAACATTCTAACGGTAAAGAATAAGATCAGTAAACAAAATTAATTTTGCAAAACAAATGTCAATAAACTCCTAATATTTTCAAATACAAATAAATAATTCATAGTGTGTGTAAACTTCAACAACTTATGCCTTCAGCAGATAAATAAACTTCGAACATATTGATTACCAATTGTTCTGTAATATTACTTTTTACCAAATTCACACTATGTTTGTAATACAACTACATATTCTAGTAACTCCACCTATTTTAAAAGGGGAGTGTGCTATAATCGATAAGCTTACACAGTATAAACCAGTTTGAACCTTAGGGTAGACAGGGACTTTTCGCTTTTATTGTAAATCCATTTATCTTTGCAGTGTTATGCAGCAAAGAGAAGCAATAGGTATGTGAAAGTAAAATCCCCTGTGAAGAATTTCACTTCGACGTGCTTTGCATTGCATGAATTTACAGACATTTACAGAAATTTTGCTGAACGTTTGGTGATTTAGTTCACCTTCGGCAGCTCGTACATTTTTCACTTAAAGTCAACTTTATGATTCACTTCATCATGTTTAAATAAGCAACAAGCTTACTTCTCTACTCACTGATTCAATGCAAAGTGTGCCAAAGAGAAATTATTTGCATGTGATTCTATACAAGTCTGTACTTGGTTTCAATTTATAGCACATGTAGGTGCGTTAACATGCATTTTTAATGGTTGTGATATAGTGAATGATCACTTATAATGAACAAGATGCTTGAAATTTCCAAGTTTGTTATAACAGTTATACTATAATTGATAAAATTAATCATTTTTTGAAAGTACTCTTTTCATAGAAAAGTCTGCATCGTTGATAACAGAAGAAAATTTCTAAATGTGAATATTTTTTATTTCTGTTTCTAAAAATTCATTTTGCAGTTTGCTGCAAAATTTTTCAATACACTTTCTGCATCACTTTCATAGCAATGAATCATGTAATGGAATTATCAAAATTATTGTTACTATTATTGTCAAAAAATTGGATCTTTATTTTAGTGTTTTTGAAGGGCAAACAATAGTGTGTATATAGTATTTGAAAATTTTTTGTTGAACTCAAATTATTGCAGCCTTCAATTTTGTTTTATTTGCAACTTTTATTTTCATTTAACACAGATACATTTTTAATACTTGTTATATAAATAACTATTTAGCTTTGAAAGCTTTCTGAACATCTATTAATATGTGTCAAATTATGATGTTGAAATAGCAAGAAAAATAGTTAGACTTCAAAAGGTAGTTTTAGCCATTAAAAGGTGCACTTACCATAATAAAGATGTACCTACCTGACTTCTGATGAGTAAACTTTCCTGTAAATTTTGAAAATTAAAAAGGATTATTGCAATAAAAGGCATTAAAACATTTAAAATACATCGTTTATTATTAACATGTTTCCTGTTGGAGGCGCAACAAGATCCATGAACATATAAACACAGTGCTATGTTTTATAGAATACACACTTATGTAAAACATCTATGTATATGTGGCTTTTTAGTGGCTTTATAGAAACTTTCTGTAAAATGTGATACCTAGTATGTAATTTATTTGGCAATGTTTTCAGAGTTTCAATGTTTTTAATTAACAACAAAATAAGTTGCTTATACATTAAGTATATGTAAAATTTAAAAATTTTCAGAAAAATTTAATTACCATTTAAGTACATCTATAACCTTTAAATATTTAAAATACAATCATATATCCTTAGTATATAATTTACACATTCTTATCATGATGTAAAGTACAAATTAGATTTCCAATAACTACATTTACAAAACCTCCAAAATATTTATCTAAACAAAAAATAAATTAAATATAGATAGATTTTCTACATTGATTGAATAATTCATAGAAGTAGATCACATGAGCCTTGTGGTCTAACACATGAATTCGAGTTAAATTAAATCTATTACATTCATACCATAATTCATTGTACAGCCAGTTTGTTGCCAATGCTGACAAAATATTTAACTGTACCAAACATATTACAACTACTTTTCAACCTTAACAATCAGTCTTTACTATCACCACCATTCTTGTATAAAAAAATATTGTTATAGCAACTAGAACCTCTCCCTTGAGAAAATTTTCAATTTAGATGAAAAACACATTCACATTCATTCTTCATAAGGAAAAAATTATATTCATGAATAAATAAAAACAAATATTAACAAAGAATTACAAACACACATAAAATGTTAGTTTAAATTTAAAACAAATAGTTTTAATACTGTCATTTAGAGCAAGATATGTTGCATCCAATGAAATGCGTTTTGAGCAGCCGAATAAGTATGATTTTTCATTTAATGAAATCAGCAAATACAATTTAGAAAACTATTTCAATAGTGTCAAAAACCGTGCCATCAAGTACAATGAAGATGTTTAAGTTTAAATTAATTCTATTAGAAAAATATGTACTCTTTTTTTAAAAGAAGGATTGGAACATTTCTTAATATGTTAGTAGTTCATTTATCTTTGGTTTTATCAAGTTACTACATTTTCTGTTATTAAACCTGGTTTATTGTCAGTCACCTTATTTGATATCAATTTATTTACAGTAATTGTAAATAAATTAAGTTACAAGTATATATTAATTAATTAGTGAGATTAGGTGACTAGCTGTTATTTGGCATTTTACAATTCATTTTGGCACATTCATAAATTTGGTTTTGTTACTAATTCAATTAACTTAGATGATTGGTTGAATTGAATTCATATGATGTAATGGCGTTGCATTTGGCGAATGTTGCAAGTCTGGAGATACAGTTTCACAATTTGAGCTACTGGGCGTCAATACATTTGGAATCAAACTAGCTATTTCAGGACTACTTCCACCTGCTTTCTCTTCATATACACGTTCCTAAAAAGTTTATTAAAGTAATTAATAATTTAATAAATAATGTAGCTAAAAATGACTAATAGTAATAATTATGTTGCTAAAAATGTAGGGACTTATATTATATTATTACAATGAAAAGCCCAAGGTAACACAATGCACAACTTTACATTAATTAGAAAACTAATTTATATGAGTCTCATTGAAATTTTGCGATATGCTTAATGTACCCTTCTCAAGCAAGAATATATTGACAAATTTTTCAAGAAACGAAAACTTTGAATCAATTGCATATTCGCACAAAAATGATAACACTTTTTTGAGTGTTAAAAAATATGGTCCCATAAATATAATCTTTCCCAGCCATTAAATTAATTGTGTAGTTAAAATTATATATGCAAATGAAAGTGAGATTTTTAAGTGAAATGTTTGTATAATTTACATGATGTCACTCATCAATTAAATAGAAACTAGGATTACCATCTGTCCAAAACTTGAAATTAGGACATTGGGAACAAAAAATTTGGTGTAAGCAAACACATGACTTTCTTTTATGTACTTTTACTTTAATTCATTAATTACTTTTCCATACATATACATACACCAAATCTTTGTAATTGAATTTTAATGTAAGAACAAATAATTTATCAATTTAAAAAAGTGAATAGGTATGTAAATAACGCACACAAATCATTAACATATAAATTATATGTATTTTAGAAATAATAAATGCAACAACTACTCATCCACATTACTGAACATGCGAAATGTTGTCTAACTTCAGAGATTTTCTCTGATAACTTACTTTGACATATTTTGTCAAAGAAACCAAAGAGTTAGTGTAAAAGGGCATCAAAGACATAAGAACCATAATAAGTTCATATAAAATGAAATTAAATAGCTAAGAAATATTGTCAAACACTTTCTTATGTTTGCATCATTCTGTATAATACATCAAAGTTAATTAATATACGTTTTAGTTAATTATAATTATCAATCTTTTGAATACACCTCATATGCTTTGTAACCTGTAACTTTGAACATCATCATTTACAAATCTTAATTTAAAACAAATGAATTCTTGAAATCTTATTTTTAATTCTGTTGATTCCAAAAGCATTTTAAATAATTTTAATATAACAGACAAAATATTTGTTGTTGCTTTATAATAATAAAACCCTATGTTAATTATTTATTTCATTTTTGTAGGGAATAATTTTAAATAAGAGATGGGATTTTAAAATTGTTAGCTAAATTAATTTCAGATTAAATTTATGTAGATGACGCAATCAGTAATTTTCGGTAGTATGCATGATGTCAATGTGTTGCTATGTAAAATCTGCAGACACAGAATTTCTGTACCACGATCATGCAGTTATACTATTGACTTGTTTTGAAATGCAATTTTGTGATTGGATAGTTTTTTGCAAGTGAACAGTTTTTCCATTTCCATTTTGGTTGGTTAGCATCCTTGTTTGAGAATACAACAAAAAGATTCATTTAGAAACCATTGAGTAGTAAACATGTTGGTCTATTAAAAATGTAAAAAGTAACACAACTTCCATTCGTTGTGTAAGAAGATGCTTCATAATTGGGTGTAGTGTTCTATTTTATAGAATTGATATTCCCAAGGAGTTGGAAAATCAAGGTTTCCTGTATTGAACCAGTAAAAGCACATTTTCCTCCATTGTTTGATGCTGGAGTTCCAATTAAAAATGAAAATTTGAGCTGAAGTAAATTACCTAAGATGGAAGGTTCCCTTCATTATGTAGTAAAACGATTCTTACAGTTCAGGTGTATGTAAGTTAACTTTTTAATCAAAGTGACGGGTAAAAATGGCCGAAGCTCAAGAGATTGTATGTTTTTGACTGTATTAACTGAATTTTTGATCATAAAAAATTTCAACTGTTCATACGCATTTAAGTAACATTAATTAATAATTTCTTGTTTTAAATAGTAATTAGTATTCTTTTCAAGCGAGGGCCCCTTCGTAATTCTAATTTTGGTTAATTAATTATTTCTAGAATTAAAATATTATATGGTTAAATAGAATGTAATGTAACTTATATTAATTTTTCTTGTGACACATTCATATTTTCAATTCATTATAGTTATTGTTAAACACATTGTATTTTATTTGATTTCCATCTGTTAACCTGCACTTTTATTAGCATAAGATTTATATTTTTATTTCAGGAATTTTTTAGGTAAGCAAATAATGTTAGCGACCTCTTGAAGCATTGTATTCAACGTTTAGGTAACCACAACGCCTGACCTAGTATGATTCAGTAACATAATCAAGTTCATAAACTAATGTTTCCTAATTTGTCGGTAGTAATTCCATATTAACATCCTTCTTCACTGTCTTGCCATTTCTAGCTAAGATAGCTGTAGTCCCAACTAAAGCTAGTGACACCCTTCCCACCTTTTAGACAAATTTGATGCAGTATAACTCTTCCCAAGCATATGCCACACAGAACATCTTTAAGTTCATTGAGAATTCACTCCTCCCGCTAAGCTGGTCGATGCTAAATCCGCTTGGGAAGTAAGACCCATCCTTCTACAGGATTTAAATCCTATTTGTCTTGTGGCAATATACTAAGTTTAAAAAAATCATTGGAGCCGATTTCAAGAAAATTGTGAAAATCTAAAAATTCGGAAAATATCTAAAAATGACAGAAATAAAGTGTTACTTCTGGTTATTCCACTTTAACTAAATTCTTGATTTTTAAAATTTGTTACAATTTTGAGTTTAAAATCTAAACTGCATTAAATTTTATAAACTTGCAAACAAAAAGAATTACGACTAATGGATTTGATAACTTTACCATTTGCAAGTTCAACAAACAAAAATATTTTGAAATTGAAATTTTTTTAGAAATAATTATAAAGTCGTAGAAACCAAAATAAGTGTAAGATCGATCTAAGGCTAAATTAGGTTAGAATTAAAAACTATAGCGACCAATCTTATAATGAAACAATCAATATTTTTTTTGTTTGATTTTAATTTTGAAGTTTATTTTTTGGTTTGTTTAATTTTCTTTGTGTTGTGTTAAATAAGTTTGTTACTTGTTTGAATTTTGACCTGTTTTATATAATTATTAAAAAGTCGAGTAAATAAAATTACAATTTACTTAAAAGAGCAGCTATCCTAAATAAAGTAATTTCAATTAAATCAGTGCATAATAAGTTTATAAAGAGTGTATTTTCTAATATCGGTATGCTCCCGTACCAGCACAGAATTAAAATTAACTGAGCTTACCAAGATATTTATTAGAGTTCTTATGTTTATTTGAATTTTTTTCAATATCAAATTTAACATAACAATACCTTTCACAAAATATTATCTGTATTGACACATTTAATAAAAATCTTTTTTTGTTGAATATTCAACGCAAATGGGATTCTTGTGATTACAGCACAGATATGTAGTTTTACTTTTCGTTTTGGAGGACACAGATCATAGCTTTTCTTTTCATTTCTTGCTAGTTTGTCATCAGTATTGCATTCCTGCTGGACTTCTTTGTTTCCTAAAATGTATGCAATATGAGATCATAATTCACATGGCAATATCACACATTCTGTAAATGTTCGCTCATATATGGCTGAATCACTTGCTTAGCTAAAGCTTTTAGGAATGCTAGTCTTGTATATGGATTGCTATTATTTCTATGTGACTAGTTGAATATACACTGCATTTTTGGTCACCTGAATTTACCCCCTCCCCCTCATTTTAGGATTGTTATAATACATAATAATCTTAAGCTTATTAGGGTTTAGTGAATTTCTTTTGCCTGGTGCATTGGTGGGAGCAAGAAAACAGATTTTTTTTAGAACATAGGACACTGATGTAAAATCGTTTGTAAACCCAAACAAAGAGGAATTAACTGGATATTTGTAGTACAACAATTCTGCAGGGATTTTATTTTTATGTTTCTTGAGAATTCCTATATAAAGGTGAGTTTATTTTCCTTTAATATTTTTGCAAGTTCTAGTGAGGTATGCCAATTATTTGTGGTTATATTGTAACCACTTCCAAATATGGGTTTGCATAGCTTGAGAAGGAATGCTAAACTTGTTTTCTTCCTGTACTAGTTACATATCATCACTTCCTTTACCACAGCATATATAGTAAGTGCATCAACTAAATATTAAATTTTAAGAGCAAATTTTGATGGTTTAGATAGCATATATATTTTAAAGCCACAGCATTCCCTAAAATCCACTACGTCAACAATGACGTTGGCTTGGGAGCCAACTATGTGTAATATACACAACTTGAGAATTCTTGGTAAAATTGTGCAATAATTGTTGTATAGCAGCAATTGCATCATTCTTATGGATTCATTTTAATCTTCAGCATTATTGAATCTCAAACAGTTTAATAACATTGAAAAGTGCCATTCCGATATTGTCAATTTAAATATTTCTCTTCCTGTGTTTTCGTGATTCAAATTAAATGCCACACTGCAGCAAAGAAGGCCTACGAAGTATCTTAGTTCAATAATTATTAATTCTCTCAACTCAGTGCAATCAGAATTAGAATAGCTTGACTTTACTTACAAAATTTTTTGATGTGTCCATTTCAAAATCCATATTTTTAAGGAATATGCAATTCCAAGCAGAAAACTACATCAAACATTTCACCTTGATTTTGTGAAATACAAAGCCCTAGAAGTTTTATAATATTATGTGCTGGAGCCCTCACCCTTCCATTTGCTTCCTTAGAAGCCCATTTTTAATGATTTCAGCCATAATAGTGATTTCTCTCATCATTCAATTAATACCTCATCCTCGTTGCCCATGCCTTCTTGATTACTGATTTCGATTAGTTATTTGCTAATATCATCAGAGTCTTCCGATTTATTATGTAGCTCAGAATCAGTAGCATACTCACTTTCTAAAACATAATCTTCAACATCTTGATATAATATTTCCACATTTGAATCCAACGAGTATAGCATTAACATTACTTTATCCTCCAAATTTGGGAGAAACACACTCATAAGTCATTTTCATTGAAAAAACAAAAATTAAATACAGCAATGGAAATTTTGCTCTAAAAGCGCTGTTACGCCCTCAGGACCGTTTAGGGCTATATGTACAAATTACAATTCAAACAAATTCAACTATTCATATTGAAAAATTACATACTAATAAGAAGGAATTAAAATTAATAACTTCCCATGCTAATTGGTAGAGAGGGAAAATCACCGGCAAATATCGGCAGTAGTCCCAGCGACTTACGGCATCGGTTAAGGGATAATCTGCTTTTATTTTAAACCTTTTTAGTTTTAATTTGATAAATCCTAATTATTGCAAGAATTAAATATCTGAAACTAATTTATACCATAAACTAAAATTAATTTGATACAAAGTGTCTGTTAATGTTTATCGATAATCATGATTTTATGTCATCATGAAACTCATTCCTTCAAGTTGTCACGGTTATTTTGATGATTCTTATCTTTTATTAAATATAATATTTCTGTGTAATTAAATTTATTCGTAAATTCATTATGTATTTTTAGAGATTAAATGCTCCTTTTATTCGCATGCCGCTGGTTGAATATCATTGTATTTCTTCAGTTTAGTAATAGTAGTTCCTACGATTATTTGATTTGTTTTATCTGTATAAAT
Organism: Phrixothrix hirtus; assembly: GCA_024586415.1. Classification (NCBI taxonomy): domain Eukaryota; kingdom Metazoa; phylum Arthropoda; class Insecta; order Coleoptera; family Phengodidae; genus Phrixothrix; species Phrixothrix hirtus. The sequence continues at coordinate 9,636 of JAHWXV010428176.1, forward strand.
AACTCAACACGTTGGCCTTGCATGTTGACTAGTTTTTGTAAAGAGTTGTCTTGTAGGCACTGGCTTGCCACATTGAACTTCATATATTCGTTTAATATGTATCTAATGCAAAGACATTAAAATTTTGCTGGTTTTGTGCTTCTTTTAAAGTTCTTCTAATCCGTTTGTCCAATGGTGGAAAGGGTAGGTTATCTAATATAAATTTATTCTCCGTTTTCTAATAAATTTACGTTAATTACAGATTTTCTTGCAGCCACCCATTATGGAAACAGGTCGTATATTATCTATTTATATGTGATATCAAAGGATGACCCGACTTTTGTTTACTGGTATTCCTGTATTTAAATATATATGGAATTCACAGCAGTCACTTGAGATTTAGGACTACCATCATCTTTAATTAGCTTCCTACTTCATTTTGGCTAATGTCGATCTCCAACTGCCTACCACGAGTTGCAGGTTTTACCAATCCTTTCTTTTAATAATTATTATGTAACCGTTTCTTCGTGATGAAATTGATCACAGAATTATCACTTTTTATTTATAAAATTCATGGTAACCAAACCGTATAATTAATAATACTTATGTGATAGCACTCTTTTTTACTGTTCAAGTAATGTAATTTATTTGCACACCTAAATTTAAGATTTTGTTTAGAATTCAAATGAAATTTATCAATTAAATTATATTGACATCCTATAGAAGTCAGATAATATTAATAATCGAAATTTTATTTGAACAAATTAGTTTTACTCTTCATAAGTTAACTATTTGATTTATATTTAGAATTTCAATAATTATAACTTTCTTGTGTAAATGTAAACGCCACAATTTTGTTTTCAATAACTTAAACCATCCGTATTGTTGTATAGAATTCTCAGATTTTAATAGTTTTGAGAGTAAGCATACAGATATGTAGGTTTTTTGTGTTAAGAAATTGATTTACTACCTATAAAATTTTAATCCAGATTTTGGCCTTTTACGTAATTAACGAATTCATTATTATATCTATGATTTGAAATCACTATGTATATAACTTATGTCTACTGTTTTAATCAATTTATTGCATTGATAAATTAAAGTTTTATGTATATGCAATAACAAACTTTAAAGTTCAAATATTTATTTCAATGATGTTATCTATTTAACATTTCGTATAAGTTGTATTTTATAAAAACGATTTTTACTGCTATAAGTAGAATATTATCTTTGCTCACAGGCTTGTATTTTCTTTTGTTAATTATGAATATCTTGTGTAAGAATGAAATTTAACTAATTATAAAATTATAATCATTGTAACTGTTTTACTTTTTGGATGTAAATTTAATAAATACGTTTCATATGTTTGGTTATCTATTCTAGTGTTTTTGTTCTCTTTAGAATTAATTAATATGCATTTCGTTGTATCTACTATACAGGGTGTTATCGAAAAATCTAACTATTTTCATTTCGAGACCTAACAATTTTTAAATATTAATGAATTTAAATATCTTGTATGTTTTTGCCATTTTCATACAGGGTGTTACCAAAAGTTCCTTAAGGTAAGTCAACTAGTCAGGAATGTACTTTTAGATAGTGTGGTGCCCAATCTTTCTAATATGCTTTATGATATCTCTAGAAGCTTAAAGAGAACATCCTTTATCAAGTAAATCATACGCTAGCCCATGACCATAACTCGTCACATCCCTTGAGCTGCCTTGCTGCACAACATTGAATCTTCCTTTTCTTATTTTGTTCTAGACCAATGTCATAAAGTAATAGTGGCATCTCTAATATGTAGCACCAATAAGTTTTCAAATGTGTTATAAAGCCAAGATTTCTCAGTGCTCAATTCAATACTAACTCTTATATTTTTTATATTAACACACTAGTAAATAGTGCTAAATTAATTTCTAATAACCAATTCAAATTGTGCAAACCAGGTAGACCAATAACATTTACCCAGGTACTGTGCCATATTTCTTGTTTGTTTTGAACGTTAATAAATATTTATTCAAAATTAATCTTAAATTTGTCATAATTATTAACATTCAGTTGTAAGAAATTTCACATGTCTCATAAAAATAAGATTTTAACGGGAACTTTAATGATTCCTAAATAATTAAGTTCTTAGAAAACAAACTTCTAGCTAAGATTAGTTAGTTTATTGGTATGAGGGATTTGCTGGGACTGATCATGAATTGATTTATCATGTTATCAATATCAAAAAACATAACGCACCAAATATATCTCACCAATTACGTAATTTTCGTAAAATTGATAAGGAGGAAGTTTAGGCTAGCTTACTGCATCTTTATAATTAAATATAAATTAAATTATGGCATAGAGAGAACATTAATTTATAAAATATATCACCAATGGTGCGGTGACTAGAATCTATGAAACTTACCTGCGATTTATCATACTTTAATCTTTTCCATATAAATGGCTTCTTGTCTGTGGTTGTGGAAGTTCCA
>JAHWXV010428193.1:0-11007 GCA_024586415.1 Phrixothrix hirtus
TAAAAATAAATTAATATTTTAATGATTTATGTGCATTATTTACATACTTAATTACTTTTTATTTAAATCTATAAATTATTTTTGCTTTAAATGAGCTCAACAATTTAATTATAAAACTCTTAGTACATCTATAAAGGAAATTATACATGGATGAACTATTTTTGTTTTTAAATTAATTGTAGTTTGCAATTTAGGTGTATAGGAAAGTAACTAATGTCAATAAATTCAAATTAAATTTAAAATATGTAAGAGAAAGTGTGTGGTGTCTCACACCAGATTTTTTCCATTGTGCTGACCAGCGTCACGAAGATTTTGAGATATCCACTTAGACTGCTTGTTTAATTTACAACGAATTGAATGTTCAGTTAGAAATAGTTTTTGTTCGTAACAGCCTTTATTTTTGTCTAACCAACCCAGAAAATTTTCCTTTATATTATCTATACACATGATTAAATGTTACTTTTATAAACAATGCTTTTATATTAAATATTTATTTACACAATGATATTAATATGCTTAAGCACATTCCAGTACCTAATATCAATTTAATATTTTCATAAATCTATATGATTGGAAATATAAATTAACTTTACATCGGTACAAAATAAATATTATCAATATATGTATAAATCTCGATTTGATTTTTAATTTTCGTAAATCGCCATAATTACAATTACACATGCGTGGGTTACTCATCTATGTTAGATAATTTTTACTCGTCAAATGTGTACACATGTAATTTTATCGCGTTCTCACAATGTGGCAACGTTGTACAAGCATAATATTTCAAAAGCATAAAGAAAACTGTTTAAGCTTAAAATTCATGTAACACATATAATTATTCTTAGTTCAAGCGCCGTTTACTACCCTAGCGGACGGGTTATTTTTAAGTATACAGAGATTTACGTAAGGCTGTATCTCTTTATATTTGCTTACTCAATGCCTTAACGATAAACAGGTAAGCAACAATACTATTGTGATCTCCTTGATTGATTCACAAAAATAATTAATCGAATACGGCCGATAATTACGCATTATCAGATGCTCAATTGCGATTACACTCTTTGTCCCTGAATTTTTAATAGAAAATGATATTCCAGCGTTTCCGTAGCCTCCATACTCGCCTAATGTGTTTCTATCAAAATCTAGCTGTAAGGTCGTCATTTTGGTAAGAAGCTGTTTTACATTTTACTCGTACATTCATTTTTGCAAGTTCAGACTATGGAATAAATCTTTAGTAAAATATCTTTAATATTTTTTAAATACATTGCTGTACCAGACAAATTAATGCACTAATGTCGCCTATGGAATGTGAATGTTTCTAGCTAAGTATGATTTGCAATGCTAAAAATCTAGTTCTACTGTTGCTACAATGCAGATGATAAAATGGCATGGTAAAAGATCGATTTAAAATGTATACAGTAAGAGAAGTGTAGTTACAGACAATAAAAGTAAAAAAGACGGGAATCCACTCAAAAGGAACGAGATTGTCGAAATGTAAGGATAACAGATGCATGACAGTGTTCTAGTCGAATTTAGCTAATATATGCTGGAAGGTTTTTGAATTATTTGTGTCATTTTGAGATGCATTTCCTATAAAAAAAATGGGGATTTAAAGACATTTGTAATTAACAATGAACCAGGGGATTGGGGAAAAATCGCATTTTGATTTCACTCTTTTCTACACTGATGCGTAATTCCTATATCTAGGCAAACCTTGAAGAAAAATTAAGGTAGAGTTCAATTTTGATTCTTGTTTACTTTAAAGGTATCCCGTTAGATTCACAAATATAAATCAGACCACAAATGCTACCGTATTTTCAGTTGTGAACATATATGTACATTCTTTTTGGTATCACCAAGTATCATTATTTGGTCTTGTTATTTAATTACAAGCAGTGCGCAGTTATTTAAATTAAACTGACAAAATAATAGACAAATTTATTTTATTTGTAAATGAAAGTGTCACTTTCCTAGTTTCCTTTAATTTGAAATCTTATGTGTAAGACGAGAAATTATGTAAAAGCTTATTTACTTGTAACCATGTTAGTAAGTCCGCATCATTGTGCATATCAACTAATGGGAATTTTGTTTAGTTAAGCATTATTTAGGTATAATTGAAGTATTCCTATGCATCGTAAGTAATTTATGCACGCGCCTATAAAACAACAACAAGGATTCCTATTTAACAAAAGTTTGTTTCAAAATTAAATGTTTTCTTTATAATTAATAAGTATTCAACGAATTAAATATATCAATGTATTAATACAAATTCAAAATTTATTCAGTATTGTGTCAATTTTATCAAGCTATTGAAATGCCTAACAAGATCTTTACTATGTAATCCTTGATGTCTTATTATCAAGTCTACTGACAGATTTAACTATTTAATTTTAAAACACTAGGTTAGTATTCTTCATATTCCGTTTTTAAATACTGAACGAACATTTTTGCCTCCACTGGACTAAGCTTTGAACACTTTTGTATACTTTTATTTTATGGCAAATGTTTAGGTCAACGCTGATAAATCTATCTGCAATTTTTTACATTTTAGGTTTATGACATAAAAGCTACTGTACACAATATGCCTTTGCTTTAGACCAAAGTAAATACTATAATTATAGCCTATCAAGTTTAAAATCTCATAATAGATCCGATTCATCTATATAAATAACTAATTTACCATGTTAAAGAGGTATAACAGCATTTTACATAATCTGGTATAGCACAACTATATTGTAATAAACCACTTTCAGTTATCAAGTTCTAGTAAATATATCGGGACTGAAAGCACCGCATTTGACAGTCTATAGAGTGTCCCGAAAAGAAGTGGCACCACGCAAACTGTGGGTACCTTATGATCTGTACAGCACAAACTTCTTGTAACTTTTTTTCAAAAACGATTTTTAAATTTTGAAAATTTGAATGATACAATAGATACAGTTCTATCTACTAACTAAAATCAATTATGAATAGAGCGATAGTAAACACGTACTACTATAATTTGATATGAATATAAAAACGCAATGTTTGCATAGGACATACTTGCAGTAAAGGGATCTATAAAAGTTCTTTGCCCTTTTTTACTTTCTTTGAATTACAAAATAATTTGAAGTCAGCTGTGACACTTTAAGATTTAATTTTTAAACTTATTGATTGTATGCTACCAAAATTATTTGTTAAAATGACAACATCCAAGATTGTTATCTTAAATTGCAGACATGATATTAATACAATTACTTTCGTTTAAAAATGTATAACATGTTTAATGGAAATATTCTAAAATAAAATAATCGATTCTTTTTGTGCAGACCAGTAACAATATTATTCTCTAAAAATTAACATTGTAAACAACTGGAAAATACATTCCCCATTTTTTTTTGCTTTGCAAAACTGATTTTTAAGTTTTTCGTTAACGTGTTGGAATCATGTACCTAAGATGGAGAAATACTGTTCTAAAATATGTCAGGTAAAGTAACAGAAGAATTTTTAACGTTTTTTTCTCGAATAAATATTTTCAGAAACAAACACATTCCTAATTCACGATATACTGATGAGTAACACATCAAGGGCAACGATATTATTATCCAGAATAGCGCACACACCAGGGATAGAGTTAATATTATAATTGTTAATATTTCGAAAACTATACGCTTTAAAAAAAAATTCATACGCAAATTTTGTTCTACAGGTCATAGGGTACCCACAGTTTGCGGAAGTCACTTATTTTGGGACACCCTGTTTAGTTTCCAACATGAACTACTTTAAAGATAACACATAATTGTATTATAATTTTAATGAAATATTTATATCACTGATCTCATAACATTTTATACAGGTATTGTAGTAGCAATGGCTGATCATATCCGAGGCACATCCCAAAAGTATAGTGCAATATTTTATTAACTTTTAATAATGAATTATATTAAAAAATTATATTAGCCGTTTGAAAGTACACAGTTCAATCTATTTTTCCGCGCACTTATCGTCCTTTTCTAAAGATTTTCCCCAATAGGAGACAAGGACAAAAATGCCTTACCGAAATAATTCTCACTTAATGATTTGAAAAAATTGATTACTGCATTTACAATTTCATCATAATCCGAGATATGTAAGCCTTCGATCAACTCGTAACATTGTTTCTAAGCGTTTAGTATTTAGATCTGTGAGTGAAATTTGTGACCACCCACTTCTTCCTTCATCATCCAAACGTGGCGTCCGTTTTGAAACCAAGAAACCAATAAAGATCTGTTTTCGTGAAATTCCTTTTTCTCCATAAATTTCAATAATTTCTTTATGAATTCCTATGAGAGATAGCTTACCACATATTAAAATCAAATGTCACAACGAAACTTTAATTTTTTTATATCGAGAAATATTGGGCTCTATCTTGAGTAACTTATAATACTCACAGATGTAATGTTTATAAATAAATAGGAGTCGTTTCAATAACAATATCCGCAACGTTTCACTTAGTACAAGAGATAATTAAGTAGAGGAAAAAAGCATTGTGACCTACTTTTGGAATGTTAAAAGGATGAAAACCTTAAATAGAGATAAAATGTATAATGAAGGTCTTTCATTAATCATTAGATGTCTCTATACTTCGAAAATAATCGATTGATTTCAAGATGAAGATTTATTTATTACCGTTTTAAAACAAAAATAATAAAATCACATTTGTGTGTTCAATTCTGTATTTTACTGAAACTATATTTTCAGGGGCCCAATAAGTTTTACTACCTGAGGGTTATAACTGGAATAATTGTAATTAAAAGGTTTGATAACAGCATGTATATTGGCAGTTTTGACTCTTAAAAGCGTTATACTGTAAAACTGTAACCATGTTTAAAGTCAAAGACAGTTTTTAATCCCACAAAACATATTAATATTTGAAATGACAATGTATTTCAAGTTAGTTTAAGTGTTCGTATATTAATTTGAAAAAATATATGTTTTGTTTATATTACAATAATTGTTATACTCAGTGCTACAGTGAATAGAACTATTTTGCAACACTGATTTTCCAAAGATAGAGTCGAAAGAGGATTAAACCGCTACTGCCATCTTTTAGTTTACTCAAAATCATTTAGCTACAATAAAATAGTGGAATGAAGAACAGTGTATCTTTTCTGCTAAAGTGTTTTATAAAAATTGTGACAGTTACGTAATCCTCAGTGTGAACTTCAATGACATTACACACTTGATCGCAATCGTGCATTTTCATTAACTCATGCCATCAGGATTTGCTTATGAAACTTTGAGGCTACTGGTTCTCTGCTAAAGAAGAAAGATGGTGGTGTAAAAATAGTACGTACACCCGAGAATATAGCGACTGTGAGAGAAGCCTTTGAGCAAAATCCACACCGTTCTACGAGTTGCCATTCTATGCCACTTGGACTGTCTGACAGCAACTAATGCAAATTTTATACAATTATCTCTAATTTTACCCATACAAAATTCTATTACTTGTGTAATACACAAACCTAAGTATGCTTTTAATTAGTGAAAGGCAAGATCTTATTAACAATTTACTGATGAAAGATGAAGCCATTTTTATTTGTCGGGATTCTTTAACAAGCAAAATTTCCGATACCGGTCTTCCAGAAACTTCAGATGAATTCATGAAACACCACTTTATGGCGTCAAAGCCATAGTATTCCACGCGATGTCTTTAGTTGGAATTACCGACCCATATTTTTCGAAGATGAAAGGAAAGTACTGTAAATGTTATTGGACTACTTTACGTCCATGTCTCGGAGAACTTTATTGCTCTTACATTTACCTATCTTCCAGTCAACGATGAAACGTTTTTCCAGCTCCACCTCATGGCTTGCATGGCATGATGCACCTGCTTCCTACCCGTGTTATCTCCAGGTTTGGGTACATAACATGGGCAGCCAGATCACTCGATCTTTCAACATGCGATTATTTTCGAATGAGCATCTAAAATTTCAAGTCTTCAAAAATCCCACACCCTACACAGTTCAAGATCTGAAATATCACATTCATGAAGAATTTGAAAGAATTCCCCTGGAGATTCTGCAAAGAGTAGTGGTTGACGTTAGCAAGAGGCTTATTAAGTATGTATAGAGAATGGCGGTCATCTGCAGGATGTTATTTTTAGACAAAAAATATCTCTTTTCGATGACAAATTCAAAATTAACTAAATACTTTCACGTCTACACTGTGTTCATACTTACTAAAACTAAATAAATTTAATCATTTACTCTTGACAACGTTTTTAAAACTGCCCGATTTACTGCCGCACCTTGTTATACATTACCGAAATTGCTATTTTATATTATAAAATTAATTAGTATCTAATAGTTACTAAACGACTTGGTTAATAGTTAATGTCTAATTCACTCCACTTATAACGTTAAATATTCCTAAATTTTATTTTGATATTTTTTTTAAATATCTGAAAATTAAAATAAATCCTCATACATAATTAAAATAGTTTAACTTCTAATTTTAAATAAGCAATATTCTGAAATATTAGTTCAAGATAATAACGGAATTTAAATATTTGAATTTATATTTAAATTTAAAATTTACATCATAATTTTCGTTTTTAAATGTATTTTAACTGAAATTGATTGTAACTGAAATAGTAGATAACACTAAAAGAGTATGGAGCTTTACTAGAAAGTTTGCTCATGAGAATTGTTGGTATTAAAAAGAAATTACTCCAAATAGATTTAACAAAAAATTAATATAAAATATCTTACATTCTAACAATGAAGACAAACTGCACTTGAATTAATAATTTAAAAAAACATTGGTTAAAGTTACTGATAAAATATAACGATCACCACCAACGTTTTTAATAATAACTTCATTCCGCATTTAATTTACGAAGAAACAAAATTATTAATTTTTTTAAATAAATTTAAAGAGCGCGCAAAGTTAACGAGCTCACTCGAAAACATGCACTTGTTAATGAAATCACGCTAAACTGGTTAGATTTGTTTATTGTGTAGGTTGCTATTGACAGAATTTAGAATGGGGGTGTCCGTGTTGATTTGAGGTTAAATACTTCAAGGAAATCAACAAATCGCAATCAACCAATGTTTACCTTTCGGACAGCGCATAATGCATTTCTGTTAGTAATTAAGTCGTATTATTGATAAGCTTTTCGATATTAATCATATCGTTTTATAATAGATTAAAGATTCAGTAATGGTAAAACTATTTGAAAAATTTAGTGTTACATATGAGTTGTTAACATCTATTATTTGGCCAGTTTTTTGGTCTAATTATGTTAATTGTGTTTTAAACATTATACTTTCATCATAAATCATAGGATATCAATTTAAACATAATTTGGTATTTAATAGGACAAAAATTTTTTAAAGTATTTAACTAAAATAAAATAATTTAATATTCGGTAAATGATTAAATATAATTTCTCATCTTGTAATTATTATTGGAAATTACAAGTACAAACTATGAGGGTCGCAGTATAAATTTTTAGAAATAAATACAGAAACAAATAATGAAACGAAAAATCTGGTGTGAAACAACACACAATTTTCTCTTGCGTATTTTAAATTTAATTTAAGGATACTACTAATTACTAATTACTTTCCTATACATATACATATACATAGAGCTTTATAATTTAATTTTAGTGTATGAATATAAATAATTTTTCAGTTTAAACAAGTGAATTATAATTTAAGGTACACAAATCATTAAAATTTAATTTATATCTATTTTGGGAACGATAATTACAATGCTCACACGTTTAAATTACTGAACACGCAAAACACTGCTTAACTCCAGAGATTGTCTCCGATAACTCGCCGCAACGCATTTTTTCCGTACATACCGACGAGTTCAAGTAAAACGGCATAAAATACATAAAAATTATAGTAAGGTTTAAAAAGTTTGTTAAAGCTGTTTTCGAAAAAATCGCAACAAGATTAAAAATCGCATGAATAAAGTGGCACTACCAGTTATTCGATTTTAACTAAATTATTGCCATCGCATGTGAAGAAGATATCACACTTAATTATAAAGTTTCATTTTTCTACGATGTTCAGTTTTTGGGATATGTGGTTCACTTTCGGTTACTTTATTTTCAGAAATTTATTAAAGAAACGGGTTGATTCATATAAAACGCAACTAAATAGCTAAGAAGCATACTACTTGATTTTGCATACAAGGATAGTTATGACTTGTGATTTTCATAGTTTTCTTATTCAGATTTAACGGAAAAGGTACTTTCGGTTGCTCGATTTACGGAAATGTTTTAAGACGTCGCCTAGATTATATGAAACGACACTAAATGACTAAGAAATATAATAAGCTTTAAAAAGATGCTCGGGCTAATTTCAAGAAAATCGCAAAAAACTGAAAAGTGAGAAAAGTAAGGTGGTAATTCCGGTTATCCAATTTTAATCTATTATTTGTCTACCACTTTAGTTTTCGAAATCAATTCAACAAGATAAACACATGTGCAAACACACATGTACGCCCGCTGCCGTGCACGCGCATGCTCACACCCGTATTCCCGCGCGCGCGCACACACACACACACACACACACACACACACACACACACACACACACACATGCAAGCACGCACCCACGAACGCAGCCACACACACACACACCCACACATACACGCACACACATTCACACGCTCGCGTGTGCTCACTCACACCACACATAGACGCGCGCGTGCACGCACGCACAAGAGCGCACGCGCGCACACCCACACACACACACACACACACCAATCTCACAAAACATTATTTTCGGACTTAAGAATCCTGAAAATGTGTATTTCCACTAAAATTTCGACGTCAAAAATTTTAGACGAAAACAATACTTTCTCTTTTACTTATATTTCCTATATCGTAAAAAGATAAAAACAGGTTTGTTATTTTTCAAAATATTCTCCTTTATTATTTATACACATTCGAATTGTCTACAACAATCATTAAAAGGGTTATTCTGTTCTTCTTTTGCCATTTCAATAATTTAAGTTTTGATACATTTCAGTAGGTTCAGTTGCCGACAAAACAACGATTACTCTCATTTTAGTCTTAATTTTAAGAGACATAAAGGAAATTGCAAAACGCTAAGTTGCAAGTGTGTGGGGCATGATTCATTGTTGCCGTTTCCGAACTTTCCAAGCATATAACTGTTTACTCAACTGTATGTGCAGAATCGTTGTCATGGTATATAACTTCAAGTAAACAAACCGTAATATATCAACCCTTAATCATCCGTACCTCCTATACTGAAACCGTTTTCTAGAATAAACATGCTATTATTTTATTGCCAATATATCTTATTATTCTTGGTTAAGTCGACCTGTTGTCGGTTTTAAACACCCGTTGGGCTTCTGGCACTTCCTTTAGGGGACGAAACTATACAGCCAGAATTCATCTCCTATCATAATATTTCATACGATATTGGACGATACTTAATTGAATTTATCATCGTTTCTCTAGACATTAGTGTGTTTAACATCAAATAAATTACATGGAATCTAACTGTTGTATATTTTTTGGCACCTAGATGTTGATATGGGATCATTTAAATTGTACTGATGCCAATTCCTAATGTGCCCGAGTTGCTCATTTTTCCTCTTCAGTTAAGTCTTGAATAGCAGAAACTTTTTCTTCGGTCATAGAAGTAAATAGCCTAGTTTCAAGAAATGCATCACACAGATAGCAACAGTTACGTTTAAATCCATTGTACCAATTATGTGTAGTGATTTTAGATAGAGCTTCTTTACCAAATGAATTTTGAATTCGTATCGTACTTTGCGCAAAATTAAGCGAACTTTTAAGTTCGTAATAGATCATTACGTAGACAGCAACTTCAAAACACAATTGCAAAAAGCTTTAAAAGCAACTTGCCGTCAAGTAAGTGTAACTGCTTTATAAAACATTAAACAATATCGAGTGGATCACATTAGCATTCTAAACATTTTCAGCATAAGCCTAGTATTGTTGATATACACTAATTTAAAAAGGCTTTAGGCATATTCTTATGAAATTTATTTCGAGAAAAACACTTTGCTACAGTGCTGTTCTATTTCATGGTAATTTTCGGTATATTTCATTGAAAATGTAAATATGTTTTTATAATTATTTCTACCCCGATGAACATAACTTCCTAAAATTGCAGTAATTAAAAAATATTAATGGTAATGCTAATAATACGTTGTGCCTCACAATCAACGCATCACTTGCCGTTTATATATTTAAATATTTTTAATATTAGCGAACAAAATATGCGTTATATCTGAACTACAAGTAACGACTCACATACTATAACTGGAGAGTAACCGAAAACAAAATTGAAATAAACATTTAAAGTCAATTAATAAGAATTATAGCGGTTTAAATTTCGATTTAATAAATACTATTTTTGAATATTATTAAAAGAATACCTTAAGATCTTCCCAATTTGAACTTATAATGGTATAAATATTTCTAATATATGTAGGTACATTATAAACATAACCAAACAGGTTTCAATTTTATATATACCTACTAAAACGAAAATGTATGTCCATTTTAGATATCATTTAATACGTTTTATAATAATTAATTCATAAATAACTTGTATTTAATCAGCAATAGTGTTAGTAAAAGCAAATTTAGATGATTTAAAAGAATACATTCTACTACTTTTTATTAAAACAGTTGACGAAGTTGCAGTGGTAAAAGTACATTAATAGTAAATGTGATATGATACTTTGTAAATAGAAGTAAGTGCTATTTATGTGTTTAATTATGTTTCATAGTAATACATACAACGGTTCATACCCATGATAGATATTTAGGCAAAAATTTACAATTGTTTTAATTAGATTAAACATTTTTACAGATTTGTGTTCACAAAGAGCTAAGTATACTGTTGCGTTCATTTTGCAGCGGTGCAGTAACCATCTTGAATTAATTAACGTAAATTTAAAATTTTTAAAAGAATTTACAAAAGTTAGTGGTTGCTAAATTTTTAAGTATATGTTTTTAGTTCG
>JAHWXV010428204.1:0-10692 GCA_024586415.1 Phrixothrix hirtus
AACAATTTTTGTAAATTTGTGTATCATCTGCATATAAATGTATATTAGAATTTTTGACAACTTTGGGTAAATCAAATGTGAACACTGCAAATAATATCGGACCAAGAATACTTCCCTGAGGCATACCACTGGTAATCAACTTATATCGAGAATAATTATCATGATTTATTTTCACTCCCTGCATTCTATTACATAAGTAACTATGAAACCATCGTAAAGTAGCTTCATTTAGACCAATGTAAGATAATTTAGCTAATAATAAATTAGCATGAACTAAATCAAAAGCTTTACTTTGGTCGAGAAGAACAAGAATAAGAATAAGGATACAAACGTTTACATGTGTCTAACAATTTTAAAACCAACCTTGTTTTCTCTATTTATTAATGTCTTTGTTTGTGTCTGACTCTTTGTTAATTAACATTACATTAATGGGTCTTTGGAGTTGATTTGCGGTGTACTTTTTCCGATTCTGTGAAGTGCACGCGCTGTCGATACCCTGGTTTGTTTGTACTCTCATCTGCAAACAAAAATATAACTAGTTTACCATGAACATTTATTTATCTTTCTCAATTCCTTTTTACGGTTTTCATAAAATTTTTTAAACAAGCAGCATTTTTGAATGTACTGCTAGTTGAAGAAGCATTAAACTCTGCTTCTATTTGTTGCCACGCTTTGATTTTTTGTGCAGTAGATACTCGATCTGTTTTTCATCTTCTATTATTATGTCATACTTATTCGCCACTATACCTAATACATGTGCTTTTCCGGCATTTGAAAAATTCGGTACTCTAATTTTTTGGCTCATAATAACAGGAAATTCAATTTAAAGTTATACATACAATTCGAAACTACAATTTGAGGTTAGAATCGTCTAAAATTGCATAAATGTCGTCATTGATTTTACTTATACTCCGTAATAGTGCGATGTTGTCAAATTTATGTACAGCTTAGCTGAACTTATAACGGTGCATAGAGGCAGTTCATAAGTAAAGCTTTGTTTTTTAAGCGAGCTTAACCAAGCTTGGCTTCTACATTTAATGATGCATATGGCCATAAATCTGGGAATTGTAAGTAAGAAATAGTGAAATATTAATAGCACATATATGAATGCAGTTAGAACACCAACAAAATTTGACGATTGGTGGTTATAATGTGATGCTCTAATTAGTTATTCAAGCAGTAGCAGCTTTTCAGGTGAAGTGCCTCTTCGCCTAATTTTTCTCTTACATAAAATGTTATTCAAAATTAACGATGAGATTAATTTTTTAATTTAAGTGATGTAATATACAAGAAACGGGTTAGTCATTAAATGATCTGTGTATGATATATGTATGGTATGTGTATTTTTATATTACTCTTTTAGCTCACATCCATTTTTCAATCACGAGTCGGCACAGTTTTCAAGTCAATTAAAGAACAAAAATTTCTACCGAATAATTAAACAGTTAAACTATTAATTCAATACATGTGGTAATTACTGTAATTAAATATAAAATTGTGTAAATAAATATGTTTGTGAAAAATTTTGATCTAATATATAATTTGGGTGCAATGCCTGCAAATTGAGCCAAGTGCTTAAAAATATCTATGCCAAATATAGATTAGTATTACAGTCATGGAGAAATCTGGAAAATCAAGGACAAGAACCCTAAAAAATAATCGAATTTAATATCAAATGTAGACGCAAGCTATTTTCAAAGTTACATCTAATTGCTTTTCTTAAACAGTTTCTCTTGTTTAATTCAAAAACTTATTATTAAATAATCTTTTTTATCTGCATTTTGTAATTGTTGTAAGTGCTTTTAAGAATTGAATAGCTAAGTGTTTCCCGCAAATTATTAAAAGTCCCAAAACCATTAGAGTAAAGTTTGAAGTGTACAATAATCATTATTCTTGTTATTGAAAATGTATGGAATGAAGGAATCAATTCTTTTAAATATGTGTCCTGAGGTCCTATTAACCCTCACCACTGAGTATTTTGGTAATTTTAATAGGTTAGAACTAAGATAACATTGTTTTCTTAAGATTTCTCCGTATAGGTATATACATTTTTGAGATATTTACTAATTACTTTTCTTTCAATCATTTAATTTTGAATGGTTTCATTTTGGCGCACATTTGTTTCAACTAAAATTGAGGTAGGTTTACTGTTACTTACAAGTAAACTGTTGGAGGTGACCGTCGACGATTATGTTGGGCCTTGGTTATGTTGTAGAGCATCAAAAAATATCTGCTTCAAAGAAGGTGTAGGGTACAAAACAGACCCTTAAAAATAATAGCTTTTTAATTTTTGTTGAATATCTGTTATTGATATTATACGCGTCCATGTGTGAATAAATAATTTGCTTCAATATGAAGAAACAAAATAACGCGACCTGCCAACAGCACAGCGCATATACCATTAACTTCTAATGCGGTTTTCCATTTTAATAATGAAGACCATATCGTAACATTATATACAGTTGTATTTGACATTTATGCTCTATTAGTTTCATTATAACCAAAATAAAACATTTTGAAAATATTTAACAGAGGGAAGGGGAGCGTATTATAAATTTTCAATTTTTATAAAATTGAAATATACCCTCATGAAGAGTATGAAACACCATATAAATTTTGTACAAACATTTTTTATATATTTAATAATTTAGCAAATATTTGGCAAAAATTAAAAAAGGTATTATTTTTGAGCGGTCATATCGCACCTTAAGGCCCAATGCACAAATCAGTGTTATTGACGTGTGGTACCCCGATACCACAATCGCAGTACCTGATAAATCAATCCACATTATTCGGTGAATTGACGGACAGTTCATCTTTTGCCGTCTTCAAAGATGGATGTATAACAAAAAGGTGAAGCAATTTGCTACAAAATACCCACTAGAAGAACCTGCGTCATCGCAATGTAACTGTAAGTAGGTGTGCATTGCATTGTTTAATTACTAGTATCCCAGGCCGCTAATCTGTAACGTTTAAAAATCTGATGTGTGAATCGGGCCTAAGACTTGGTGCACACATTCGTGTTTTTGACGTGCGGTATCGCAGCGGCACCATTGCGATACCGGATAAATCAATATACACTATTCTGCGAATTTAAAGAAAAGGCAGTATTGTATACAAAAGGCAGGTTTGTTACATCCTTTGCGGATTTAAGGAAAAATTCGAATAAGTTTTATAACTAGCTCTGAGAAAATTCGCTATAGAATACCCGCTAGAAGAACGTACGCTAAATAGCTGTGCATTGCCCTGTTTAATTACTAGTATCCCAAGTCGCTAATCCATGAACCGCAATTTCATTGCACGTTTAAAAATCTGATGTGTGCACCGAGCTTTTAACCTTCTCTGAAGCATCCGACAAAAATATGGGTCTCTTATTTTTGATACTCTACAACTTATACAAGACCCATCAAATGCGAAGGTAACCTTCAACGGTTTACTTGTTAGATCAAACTTCTAAACATAATATTAATGACGTATTATGTTTATTTTAAAATTATAATGCAACAATTTAATTAGCGACATCTTAATAACTTGCTAGTTATACCTCTAATTAAAATTTACATATACTTATTTACCTGCAGTTGATTTAAATTTAAATTCACACTAAATTTTAAACTGTATTTGAATTTATAGAGTGAATACACCTAATTTCGACTGTAACGCATTTCTGAAGTTTGAACAAGTAGACATTGAAAAGTGATAATTATTATTGTCCTTTTTTACTTTCCCTTACCCTACACGAAATATAGATAAAAGAGAGAGTACTGTTTTCAACCAAAATTTTCGATATCGAAATTTTAGCGGAAATACGTTTTCGGGTTCCCCGAGGACGAAAATTATGTTTTTGGAAATTGGTCTGCGTTTGCGCGCGCGCGTGTGTGTGTGCATTTGTGTCTGTGAAGACGATAACTTAAAAGCGAAAAGTCCTAGATCAACAAAATTTTATATCCGAGTTTGCATCCATCAGGACACGCGATTGCAACAATTCCATGTCCAGTGTTGTTTCTTTGATGTTTAATTTTTAGTTACTTTTGTAAAATCTAATTTCATTAGTGTAGGCTTAGGTTATTGAAAGTGAAAAAAATTGTCTTAATTAGAAATGTGCTATAATGAATAAATGAAATCTGTTTTTTCTAACTGAAGTACAGGAATTGGAACAAATGGCGAACTGGAGCCATACTTAATCTCAATTAGCTTTGATTAATGATGATCCACTTTATTTAAAGTATAGGTACCTTATATTTTTGATTAAAAAGCTAAATTTGTTTTTCAACATCTTAGTACTATCACATTTAGGACAATAGGTGGAATTAATAACAATAATACATAAACAAAGATTTTATTATTACTTATTAATTAAATATATAATTTCCCCAAAGATTACACAATTAAATGACTTCTATTCATTTTTAAAGTAACAGTGTTTGAAAACAATGTTAAAATATTATAATAAACAAAATTTAAAATGTATTACTATTGAAGTAATGCAACTGAAGTAATAAGAAACCACGACATTTAATTTACAAGATTACATGACAAGGACATTGTTTACATTAGAAAGACATATAGTTTACTAACGATGCAGAATAAATTAAGATAAAATAGCCAAGTGATACAACACTAGGTATACACACCTCTGTAAATTATTGTTTATAAAATAAAGACAAATGCTATTTGGATTTTAACATTTATAGTGAATAAATATGCTAAGTTATAATGATAAAATAAAATGTGTTACAAAATTATCATGAAAGAAAAATTTAAGCATTATTTGATTATACAAGACATTAAAAACATTCAGAAAATTGTTGCAATAGCTTCCATTGAACACACAATGTGGTAATTACTGCACACAACATGAGTTCTTGTAGCCATTCTTCAGCTTCAGACGAGACTTGGGACGGTACTTCTCAAGATATCCCAACTGCTTGGCATTAATAGCTCCACGCCTTTTTCTATAGCAAATTAAAATTAATTATATTAATAATCAATAGCATTTCACTTACCCCCTTATTAATTCAACCGCATCCTCGTATTTTAGCCCCAACTCAATCAACGCCAAAGCCACCATTACAGGAGCTCTTCCTAAACCGGATACGCAATGAACTGCAACACAAGCATCTGGATTTTCCTGAAATTGTTCTTTCAAAAGTTTAAACCATCCATCAACCACTTCAGCAGGAGGAAATGTTCCATCGTCATAAACCAAATCATGTACTTCAATGCCAATCTTTGTTAAATTATCCGTTTTATATGAAGGCTCGCATACCCTTACAACAGCTGTCACTTTGTGCTTCTTTAGTTCCTATAACATTTTACTGTATAATTTAAATATATTTCAAAATATTGACATATTAATAAGCACTAAAGCAGCTATGTATATGTGCAACCAAAAGTCTTTACCAGGCCAATAAAAATCCACGAATGTGAAGTGAGCCGCAACAAATGAATAAATATAAATTCAATAATAATACTTGGAACTCTCTGGAAAATGAAAAGCCCCATAAAGGCCACAGAAACAGTACAACTGGGCCGAATGCAGCTCGTGGATGCAGACTGAACATAGCGGTACTAGATGGTTATTGAATATTACTATGTACCTAATTTGGTTTGAAAATTAAAATTAATTGTTAATCAGTTATTGAAAATTTTAAATAAATAAATTTAAAAGTTTCTAGTAATCATGTGTTTTATCAATCCTCGTCTTACCAGCCTTCTTTTTTTTACATCAACTACTAAGTTGGATACAATAGGGAGGTCCCTAAAAATATTACATGTATATTTTTTTAAGCTATTATTATACAAGAAATCCTCAGTAATTAATTTGTAAAATAATTTTGTAAATATGTTCGATAAGATCCAAGATATAGCAAAATGAAATTTGGTAACGTTTGAACCGCTTGAACGACTTCCGATCGATTTGACGTCACGCTCTCACCTTTTTCTCGCTGTGTAAATGTTATCCCATAAGGATGCGTACCATCAATATCCATTCTGGTCGATTGCTTTAAATGAAAATTGAGAATAATTTTGGAGCTACAAATTCTCAAATCTTCCCGTAAGTAAATATAGAGATGCTAATTAATTCTTTAACAGTAAATGCCAATTGAAACTAACCAAAAACCAGTGCTAATACTTTAAACACAATAAATTGTTTCATAATGGAATCGGATACTAAAATTCTAATGTTTGATACACAGCAAGCATACATTTAAACAATTTAAGCTGCAATAAATCTTGTACATTTATTTATTTTATCCTAAATGGTTTATTATTTATTAATCTTTAACTTTATAGAGACATTTTAATGGTGAACTTTTAAATTAGAAAAACCCCTCTTATAAGTAAAAAGATGTTATATAAAGGAGGAATATTGCGCGCAGATTGTTTTAATTCATTAAATGTTGTAAAATATAACGATAGTACGGTAAAATTTCGTTATTAAAATATTTTACAGGTAAGGAAATTTAGCTATCAGTTACGTAGTAATTTGTTTATCAGATTGCCATCTAAATGAATGAGATAAAGCATCAGGCTTCATATGTACTCTTGTTTTACCGAGAGTATGTATAGTCGTAAAATATTTTCATGTCTTCCTTTACCTATAATAGCTATGAAATTATTAAATATATTTAAATTAAAAACAATCAGTCGGTATTACATTAAAATTAAAATTTTAGAGAACCGTTCACAATATTTTGTCTTGAAATCGTAAAGCACATCTTTCTTTCCATCTTCGGTACGATTACAAATATTTTAAGCGACGTTTTAATGTCTGTATTTGCACATCCTGGCACAAAACGCCATTTTTGGATGGCATACCAAACACATAACGTTATTTGATTATACAGAAATCTATCAGTAAGTGAATTTGAAACCTCGCGCTGTGTCAGCTTAAATAGGCAACTTTAGGATGGCGAGGTTGTGACGTAATGCACCTAGGTTCTATATTGGGTACGTTTTCTAGCCTCGCTTTAGCGGATCATTATTTATTCTTTCAAACACGTTAATAGAATTTAAAAAAAAAATTTAATCATTGCAATGCATTTTTATATACATGATTTATCTAATTATAATTAAAGTTAAAAGTTGATTGACCTGCCTATACCTTATGCACCCTAAAGCCAAATCTAGTGATATTTAGTCAACTGTTGCATAGATGAGGAAATTTTATTATACTTTAGATAGTAAATATCAAATCATTAATATAAAACATAAACAAGACTTCAAATTTGCAATACAAACCAATTGTTTTTATAGAATGATATAAATATATAATTTTTTACAATAAATAAATTTTTACCTAGACCTTTTGTATGTTCTAAAGATTTAGCCCAAAAAAGGTAAACAATTATTACTACCAAAAAGGAAGCTATTTTGTAATTAAACAAATTTTAAAAATACTTTTAAGTAAAACGTAACATAACATAACACAAAAAACAATTATCTACAGCTAGTTAAGAGTTAAGTTGTAAAAAGGAAATTAAAAAAAAGTCTTAAAACCTGGCAAGATGAGGATTACAATTGATTTATTTAATTCTACTCTTCTTAAGCAATCTAAATTATAATTGTTTTTAAATTTTATAGTATACAATAAGGAAACTACATTAGTAATTTGAAAAGTTATTTGGATTACTCTAAAAATAGAAAGTTTTTAATATTAAAAAAATGTACGTAATTTTAAATGTTTTCCATATTACTATTAATAAAATTACTTATATTAATTATTTAAGATGTTACCTGAATATAAGTGGCGATATTCTGATCGGAAGGCCGGTCCGTGATAAGGAATTGAAATCCTTTAAAATCAATAGCCGCCGGAGGGGGTCGGATGTTCTTATGACGCATAGCCAGGTTGATAGATTAATTGATATCGAAAGACACTAATAAATAACACTTGACGTGTTTATAATATTGAGAGTTTCAGACTCGAGGAGCTGAAAAAGACAGATCTCTTTCTATGGGCCAATCAATACAGTAATATTTAAATAAGTTGATATAAGTAATTAACCAAAAATAGTTTGTTAATTCTTTTCAGTCTTTTAAAGAACTTAATGCAAAAAATCTATTAATATATTTTGCAATACGTCGAAGTACACGAATAATTCTTGATATGCTTTAATCTATTGTTGTTAGATTGTTGAAAGATAACTAAAATATGATTAATTAACTAAATAATATAAAATTAGAATTAATTTTACTTCTACCTCTTTGCAGGTAAAATACGTTAACCAGTCAGGCTTTAATAAAATAAAAACGATGATGATTTAGTTATATTGATGAAATTTAATTTATCTGTTTATTTGTGTTGGGCCTGGCAATATTCTGCACTGTCCAAATGGAACTCCATGTAAGCGAGAACAGTCTCACCAAAAAACTAGAGAAAGATAAAATACTGTTAATTTTTTAAACAATTTATAAACACTTATCAATCTTTATTTAAAACATTTTGATCGATGTATGTTAAAAGGTATGACAGTCATATGACAACAAAGAGTATACGGTTTCCAAAAATTGTTGGGCTTCGGCCAAAAACAAACGCGTTTTAAGTAAATACTTTTGGAAGAGCCCAATCATGTGTATTAAGATAAAAAACAACAAAGTCACCTTCAACTGAATTGTAAAGTAATTGTACTATAAACTATTTGTTTATATTTTTAAAATGCTAAATCTAGTAGTTTTTACTTCAAATATTCATGCATTATTTGTAATAAAATATTTCAAATATTACAACAGTTATTAAAAGTATTTAATAATTCTTACATGTAATGGGTACGTTTACACGAACTTTTTCGAAAATTGTTGCACTTTCATATTAGCGATGCGTGTATCTATCAATACAGAGTTGTGGTGGAAGCGCATTTTGGAAATCCAAATAAAACTTTGGCAAGCTAAAATGATTTTATTGAACTTTGTGAATTGCCACAAATCTACACCATTATTTAAACCTGTATAAATGTAGGAATCGAAGTTAGTGTTAACATATACTTTATTTTATACAAAAACCTCCACTATTATTAACAAAATATTTTTTGTAAGTTATAATTAAAAATTTACCGATGTACACCATATTCAACACAGAAATCTATTAACTTCTACATACGCTTTATTATTAAATGACACAAACTAATTTATTTTTAATTAGTCTAATTATGTAAACTTGATAATATGTGTGAGTATGGTATAACAAAATTAAGTAAATACCATAGAACAAATATATACAACGAAAAGCCAATATGCAAAAATTAAAACGTCAAGGATATGATATATTTGGTTTTACTTACGCAATTTTTGCGTTGATTTGTACCGACATGACATCTAACTTAAAAATTATTGAGTACATAAAAAATACTATCTAGCCAGCCAGTGGCGCCACAGGTGAAACACAAATAAATTTAGCTTAACGCCTAGATACTTAAGCAAGTACACAAATTTACTTTCTTTTTTATAAACTGAAATCTTTTTAATTAACTACATTATCATAAATTGCTGGTATATTTGCAATTCATTCTAAATTAAACGTTATTATCTATTTTTAAAATCAATTATAAAAACAATGTGATAGATTTAGTGAAATAGCGGCGATGAAGGTAATAAATATACATGTACGAATACATTTGAATGTTTAAAATCAAAATCTAAACATCAAATTATCAATAGCATAACTCGAATAATATGATTAAAATTTGAACTGAAATAATTATTGCATGAATTTATGGGTTTCGCATATTAAAAATCCCGTTGCCAAGTAACAATATCGTGTAATTAAGAGCAATGTTTGTAAAATTGTATTTTTACGACATACTTGGTTGAATTCAATTATTCATTTTTACCCATATACGTGCATAAATTTACAATATAAGGGACAACAAAATCTTCCATAATTCATATGACATGCGTTTTATTTAATATTAAGAGAATCATCAATCAATTTAAGGAATGTTAATTATAAATCGACCTTATTAAAAACTCGAGTAGTTAATATACGCGGTGCGACCAAAAAGTGCAGTGAATGTTTAAATTAAAAAAAATTAAAGTAAAATATACGAGGGCCGCTGCTTTTGGGATAGAAGAAAACGAACATACTTGGAATTAAAAAAATTGCTTTATTACTTTTAAAAATATTCTCCTTTACGCTCGATACATTTTTGCATGCGGCTAAACCAATGTTATAACATTCTTTCAACTTAGAAGTCGACATAGCCAAATTCCATTTTTGAATACTTCAACACTTGACTGTTGTTTCGTTCCAGGTTCATAGGCATATATCCAACTTTCATCACCACTGATAATGTCGTATACAAAATTTTATGCACCTGAGTTGAGCCGTGGGGAATTCATCGTGAACATAATTTGATTTATTTGTTTCATATCGATGCTTAAGGCTCTGTGGTACCAAATTTTTATGTGTTTATATCAATTCCAAAAGTTGTATACTAGTTTTAGGCATTTACTAGAACCCCCGAAAAATAAATAAATAAATCTCCTGCTTTTAGTTTGTGTTAAAAAAATTGTTGAAAATAAATATTTGACAAACTTTCTATGGACCAATCTACCTTGCTATTATACATATAATGAAGAAACTTTGTAGCACATTATTTGAGTTATTTATAAATAACCTGACAGTGTCCTTTTTTCAAATTTGTTAATTGTTTATAAAATATAATGTATGAAATAAATGAAACAAAAATA